>MU790268.1:55054-66619 GCA_026770625.1 Nicotiana glauca
AAAACCAATTAACTACCCCGTTAAGGAAAAAAACGAGTAACAATCCCCCCCCCCCCAACAACCCACCTTCACATCATTCGCAGGTTATGCCAAGAGACCTAGGATGAAAATAGCCATGAGAGTATGAGACTGCGAGTGCTGATCAGAACATTTATGTTATGCAGCCGCTATGAGGGAGTCGGCCGTGACAGTACAACTGCATACATTTTATCCCGGTTCTAAGTGATATATGTATACATACACATAGAGAGGATTTTTTTATATGCCGATAATTAGGATTCAAAATCTGCAATTCTAATTACAGCTCTGCATTATTACGCTCTATAAACGATAACGCATTTTTGCTGAGCACAAATTTAGAATTAGCATACATTCTCATTCACATGAAATTACACTGATATCTATAATGATGTGAATTTTTAAGAAGAAAAAACATGGAAAATGGAAAGGAATGTCAAAGCTCCATTGATCACAGTGCTTGGCTACGGGTGGAATTGGAGAGGTGGATTGGGGCCATTACCGAGGGGCTGTTATGGCTTAATGCTCTAAAAAAAGTAAACAAAAACGTATCTAACGGATTGATCCTGTCTGCTCAAGTAATTCTAAAACTTGGCATAAACGACAATTCAGCGTGGCCCATGTGCACCTAATAAATCGCGCGTGGAAGCTCTAAAAAATCATTCTTTTCATTTTTTTTTTCTCTTTCTTCTTTTACTTTCTTCTATTCTCTTTTTTGTTTACATTTCCCTTATTACTCCATCCGTCATTTTTACCTCCAGCTTGCTTCTGCCATTTTTTTTCTATCTATTTTTTTTCTTTCTGTCTTCTCTGTTAATGTTTTTTCTTTCTTTCTTTTTCATTTTTACTTTTGTCTTCGTGCCATATTACTCGCAGAAAATGTTGATATTCCGGCGAGAAGCAAATCTTTTTGCTAAGTCATCTCCACAGTTTATGATTGGGAGAAAATAATTAAGAAAAAGGAGAGATAAAGAGAAAGAAAATGTAAGAGAAAAAGATAAAATAAGACCAATAAATAAATAAATAAAAGGGTAAATTGAAAATAAATCAATATTACACGTGGCAAGCAAGGATTGGTGCGTGATTTGCACTGTTTATTTTGAAACTGGGATTAGCTCGGAAAGGTTGTACTTATTACATTTCTAACAAATATGGGGGTCATAGGATACCCGTATTGTTAAGGGGTGCAACTGACGCTTTAGTCCAACCCAATGGATAATTATTTATTATTCCTAAAGTAAAACGAACAATGTGTTGGACTTTTAAGCCATTGGGCTTTAAAGATGAGTAGTGTAAATTGGGTAATGGTGAAAAATTAAATGGACTGGGTTTGGCTTCAATAACTGACCCGGTTTATTTGGTTAAACTAGCTGACTCAGTTTAATAAGTAACGTTAAAAGAACGTATCTTCCTATCAGATGTATGTTCACGGTGAATAGACACCATAATTCATAGTGAACATACACTACCTTTTCACAAAGCCAACAATTGCCTATAAATTCAGGCATGGCTTCCATTCTAAAAACTCAGAAATTCAGAAAATACAAAATAACTTTCCCTCTCTTTGCAAGTTCGTTAATCCAAAAAGTCTTGAGCTTTCTTGTTTCTTGAAAATTGTAAGTGTGATTCTCTCCGCTCTTTGAGTTCGTTGGTATCCTGCTTCTAGTATTGCCACTGTCGCAGGAAGGTTTATTCTGCTTTATCCTGGGAGGATTTAATCCATTACCTTGACAATTGTAAAGGGGTTAAAATTCCTTAAGGACACACAAGTCAATTGTGAACTCGGATTATTTATTCTATTTCTTCTTCCTCTTGTTTTTCCTTAACTGTGTTAGATTTTGATTAATACACGTTGCCTAACACAATGATTTGAAGAGTGTACGAATCAGAAAATTGAAATAAAAAAAGTAGACTGGGCTCACTAAATATTAAGGAGACATTCGTATCATTTTTCAAATCTCGCGATGATCTCCACAGTAAATAAACCGCACTCCTATTGAAGGACAAGGTATTTTTAATTTCTTCAGGTGATTGGTCAACATCTGTAAATAGCAAAGCCAATAATCTTACCCTTTATATATGATGGCCCGAGAGAGCTACAAAATGCAGTTTTTCATTGCAATCCCAACAACATAAAACTAGCAACCTTCAAATCTGTAGAGATGATCGATTACATATTCACTTCAATTCTAGTTTCTCTCGTCCTCGTAATCATGTTGAAGTATTTATATTCATCAAAAACAAAGCTACCACTTCCTCCAGGCCCATTTCCATTGCCATTAGTCGGAAACCTTTTCCAAGTTGGTAGAAAACGTCCTCATGCCACTCTTGCAAAGCTAGCGCAATCACATGGTCGTGATCTCATGTCCATAAGGTTCGGCACACGACTCGTGGTTGTTGCTTCATCCCCTACTGCTGCTGCTGAGGTTCTGAAAACGCATGATCGTATGCTTTCTGGTCGTTTTGTTTCTCATCCCATCCGAGTCAAGGGGTCATTACTTCACAACGTGTCAACTGCTTTTCTAGAAGAGTGTGACGATAATTGGAAAAGTGTTCGTACCATATACAGGGGAGCGCTCTTTTCCACGAAAGCTCTGGAATCTCAGGTAAGTTTGAGGGAGAAGAAAGTAAAGGAAATGATGCAACATTTGGCAACCAAACAAGGTAAAGTGATTAGTATCAAGGGCGTGGTTTTGGTGACCGCTTTAAACATATTGGGTAATTTGCTTCTTTCGATAGATTTGATTGATTTTGAGGGCAAGGGAGTGGGTGCAGAACTGAGGGAGTACCTGCGCAAATTTACGGCGGCGGGTGGAATCCTGGAGTTAGCAGATTTGTATCCTATATTGGGTGTTTGCAGTTCGGATGTCCAGGGAACATATAAGAAACTTATGGGTTTATTTGATAAACTTTGTGCTGTTTGGGCAGGGATTGTTCAGGACAGAAGAAATAAATCAGACAGTCAACCTTCTACGGATACTGTAGATTTTATAGATGCTTTGATTAAAAATGGTTTCAGCGATAAACATATCAATGCATTGCTTGTGGTGCGTCAAATGCTTTAATTTAATTTCTATCCCTTATTCACGTATTTGTATGGAAAAAAAGTCCATGGTTGTGCTTAAAGTTAAAAGTCATATTCCATATGCGAAATAACTTATTAACTACTATTTTCTATTTTCTATTCCTTCTATCTTTCAGGAAATGTTTGGAGCGGGTACAGAATCAACAACTGCTACAAGCGAATGGATGCTTGTAGAACTCCTTAGAAACAAACAAGCCTTACAAAAACTGCGGCATGAAATCACGGGAGTAGTAGGAGGTAAGGACGTTGTAAAGGAATCTGACTTGTCGAACTTACCATACTTGGATGCTTGTTTTAAGGAAACACTAAGGTTGCATCCTCCTGGACCGCTGCTACTTCCTCACCGTGCCGTCCAAACATGTGAAGTCATGGGTTACAGAATTCCTAAAGACACCCAAGTTTTGGTAAATATGTGGGCAATTGCGAGGGATCCTAAGATTTGGGAAGATGCTTCAAGTTTCAAGCCAGAAAGATTTATCAATGCAAAAATAGATCTCAAAGGACGAAATTTTGAGTATATCCCTTTTGGTTCCGGAAGAAGAATATGTGCCGGAGAACCTCTAGCTTCTAGGTTTATTCCAACAGCTGTGGCTTCTTTTATCCATAAGTTTGATTGGATTCTGCCAAATGACATGGATCCTGCTCATATTAACATGGATGAGATTTTGGATATCACGATGTTTAAGAAAGATCCACTTCTTGTCATTCCCAAATTGCGGAAACCAGGAGAAGAGTGAGGGAGAGAAGCAGATGTATTGTTAAACTACCACTATTCTCTGTCGGTGTGTTATTATTTTATCACGTGCGTGTTCATGTTGTGGGTATCTATTGTTACGTGTGTAATGTGTACCTATTGCCTGTGACTTTGTGAGAATGACTCCATATATAATACTCACTACATTTAAGAAAAGAGAGAAGACTTTTGATCTTGTGATGTAAAATAAGGCACCTTTATTTTTTGTGGCTATAAATCATTGCATAAAGGTAAATTGTTTCCAAATAAGGAAATGCGTCATTCTTTTTGGCACAGACTAAAAAGAAAATAAGTTCAAAGGGAGTAACATTCAATGTGTATGTATTAGCTAACTTTTACTTTATTGGTGAGACTTCGATTCACCATCTTTTAATCCTCTCCTATTTTTCGTTTCCCTTACCCTTAAATATGTATTTAAAAATATATAATGCTTAGTATTCGCAGCAAGTAATGGATTAAAATCTTTTTTTCCTTTTTTATATTCAAGGGAAAGACTGTCAGATACAGCTAGTTTTAACTAGATTTTGTGAGTACAAGAGATGAGTGAATTGTCAATTTTTATTTTTAGTATTATAAGTAGTTGACTAGTTTACCAATTAGTCGACTAGAGATAAAGAACAGAATAATAATAGTGCAAAAATAAAGTGCAGAAAATAAAGACACTAAAGTTTTTATACCGGTTCGGATTCAATGTAAAACCTACTCCAGTCTCCTTGGGTTGCAAAGGTGATCTTTTCTGGTGTTTGAAGTATCTCGAGTACGAAATGGTTGACGTAGCTTTATACCAATAACTTAGTCTCTATGTCACTTTTTCCTTCTTGATACAATGCCTTACCAGTGTTAATCTCTTTTTCTTCTCTCATTAATTTACACAACAGATCTAAAAAGAAATGCAATGCTTGTGCGGAGTAGAACAAAAATAGTGATAATGGTTCGTTCAAAGTATATCTACTTCAAGCCTGGAACAAATGTATATATACTTCGTGAGGCTTTCTTGACTCTTTATTGACGCAAATCTTAGAGAGATCACAAACCCAAAGGAATTGATCCTTGAACTGAATCGCAAATTGATTCTTTCCAAGAATAAGGTTAGGTTTCCGTTGATCTTTCTTGACTTGTGTCCTTGAAAGGCTTATCTTTCGTTTGGCAGATCTTCCATTACTTGAGTGATTGATGATGGATACCCTAATTTCGGGCTTAAAAGATTTCCATTGTAGAGCTTTGCACTTTTATTTTCCTTTGATTTTGGGACATTCCTATATTAGCTTCCGTCAATCATCTATCAAATCATTAATTGATTCTTCTTCCGAATTTGCACTCGTTCTTCCTTTTTTTAAAGCTAATCATTGATACTTTTCCTTTCCTTTGCTTCCGTTGATAGACTGTTTCCTTAGTCCATGCTTGAATTAAAGGGAATCTTGATTTCTTTGTTTGATCCCTTGTGATCCTGTACCAAACGTGATATGTCATTTTTTTCATCATTGAAACTCATATTTAACAATCTCCCCCCTCTTGGTGATATCAAAAATAATATATAAACAAGAGTTTACTTCTTTTTTGGTTTGCTATGTTGTAGTCGACTACTCCTCAATAAATGTTGCATGTGCTTCAGTCGACTCCCCATCAACAAGTGCTACTATTTGTGATGACCTTCTGTGTTTCGAGGCCTTAAAAACCTCTTTTTGTCTCACCTCGATTTGTGTGCACTATTCGGGCGCTTTTCGAGAAAGCTTTTATGTGAAAACTAAGTAAAATAAGGAAATTAACTTTTAAAATTGATTAAGTTGACTTTGGTCAATATTTTTGGTAAACGGATCCGGACCTGTGATCCGACGGTCTCGTAGGATCCGTAGTAAAATATGGGACTTGGACGTATGTCCGGAATCGAATTCTGAGGTCCCAAGCTCGAGAAATGAATTATTGAAAAAAACTGTTTAACTGGAATTATAAATGTTTTTGGAAATGTAAAGATGTTTGAAATTGATGGTATCATGCCCGTATTTTGGTTCTGGAGCCTGGTACTGGTCTTATATAATAATTAAGTTAAATCTATAAAGTTTTGTATGAATCGGAGTTCATTTAGTATAAATCAGACCTTTATTTGAGAAAAGAGAAATTTTAATGTTCTTGAGTGATTTCATGAATTTGAGGTTTAATTTATAGTTGTTGATGTTATTTTGATGTTTTGATCAGACAAGCGAGTCCGTATGAAGTTTCTGGACTTGCGTGCATATTTGGTTTGGAGCCCCGGGGCTCGGGTGAGTTTTGGATAGGCCACAGAGTGTTTTGAACTTAGGAGCAGCAGCTGGTATGTTGCAGATCTGCAGGCTTCGCAATTACGAAGCCTGGCTCGCAAATGCGAGCTCGCATTTACGAAGAAATATCGCAACAGCGAAGATGGGCTGGGTAGCGAGACCTTCGCATTTGCGAGGCTCAATGTCGCAAATGTGACTTCAGCAAGGATCGCAATTGCAAACGGTAGTTCGCATTTGCGAAGAAAGCGGGGGCAGGCCTACTTTCGCATTTGCGAAGCCTGGGCCGCATTTGCGAGTTCTCATTTCCGAACCTCACTTCACAAATGCGATATCTACACCTGTGCAAATTATAACTTAGACGAAATTTCTTCATTTTTCAAACTCTCTCAAACCCTAATCTCTCTTGGGCGATTTTCCAAAGAAAAGCTTTTCTCCAAATAAATTATAACTCATTTCTAACTCATTTTCTTCAATGTATAACATCTTTTTTCTTGATTTTAATTCAAAATCAAGGGTTTCCATGGGGGAATTGAGTGTTTTTGGGTAGGACTTAGGATTTTCAATTTTTGGGGATTTGGACCTCGATTTGAGGTCCAATTACAAAACAAATTATATATTTGAGTTCATGGGGGAATGGATGATCGGGTTTTGGTTCAAACCTCAGGTTTTGACCATGTGGGCTTGGGGTCGATTTTTGACTTTTTAGGGAAATCATTAGAAAATGTATTTTCATGCATTAGAATTGATTCATTTAGTATTTATTGATATCCTTATGTAAATTGTGGCTAGATACAAGCAAATTTGTGGTGGAATCGAGGGGTAAAGCGGTAGTTGAGGCTTGATTGTGTTCGTGGCATTGAGGTAAGTGTTTGGTCTAACCTTAGCTTCAGGGAATAGGAGTCGTGGTCTTAGTTTCTATGTGTTAGTTGTTGAGTACGACGTATAGGTGTGGTGACGAGTACCTATACGTTGGTGTCAAGCATGCCCGTGATTCTTATACTATAATTGTCATGGCTCCGTTATGTATTATCCATGCTTAATATGATGGTAATTAATTTTGAACAAGGCTTGTGGAAGTATTCTTAGTAATTGAACATTGTAAAGCATTGGCTACTGTGTTCAGAAGTGAGTGTGGAAATGAGAAGAGGTTTATGAAATTGTTTCTCTTGCCGGGATATTATTATTTATGATATAATTTTCCTTGCCGGGATGTTATTGCTGATGATATTATTTTCCTTTTCGGGCTATTAATGTAATACTATTGTTCCCTTCCCGAGATTCTATTGTGATTTTATTGATTCCCTTGCCCAAATTGCTTTGTAATTGTTGCTTGGGTAAGGAAGAGGGTAAAAGTACGAAGGGTGATGTCGTGCGTGATATTTGCGAGTGAGTGTTAATGCACGAAGGGTGATGTCGTGCCAATATTATAAATGTAAAAGCACGAAAGGTGATGTCGTGCCATGTTATGAGTGATAATGCACCAAAGATAATTTAGTGCCATGATTATGTGAGGTAACAACACGAAGGGTGATGGCATGCCGAATATATTGATTCTTATATGGTGAGAATGAGAGTAAAAGCTCGAAGGGTGATGCCATGCACGTGTTACTGTCTTTCCATATTCTTTCTCATAATTGGTTTATGGTGTTCCTTATGCTTCTTTAATTAAATTCTATTTGTACATTATATTTCCCGCAACATGTTCCCCCTTCCCCACTTTAACTGCTAGTTTTGTTGTTATTATTTGTTGTATTTGATATAACTGCATAGGTTTATTTGGTAGTCTTGTCCTAGCCTCATCACTACTTCACCGAGGTTAGGCTTGACACTTACCAGCAAATGGGGTCGGTTGTGCTGATACTACACTCTACACTGTGTGCAGATCCCGGTGCTGGAGCATTTGGACCGTAGAGAGGTTGATGCCTTCAGTCTAGTGGCGGAGACCCGAGGTAGTCCTGCAGACGTCCACATGCCTTGGCGTCCCCTTCTATCTTTCCATTTTGTTTTTATATATTTCAGAGAGAGATTTGTATTTTTATTCAGACTACTATTTATAGTATTCGTAGATGGTCCGTGACATTATGACACCAAATTCTAGGTAGAGTTGTATGTTTGATTCAGTACTAGTATTTGGTTAAACTATTAATTTTCGTCTTCTGCATTTTTGTTTATTCTAATTATTTCGCTGTTGATCACATATAAATTCGTAAATGTTAAAAGGTTAAGGAAAAAGGGTAATGAATATGTAATACTTGGCTTGCCTAGCTTTCATGAGTAGGCGTTATCACAACTCCCGACTATGGGAAATCCAGGTCGTGACAAGTTGGTATCAGAGCTCTAGGTATCTTAGGTCTCACAATTCATAGACAAGCTTAGTAGAGTCTGAGGGATCAGTATAGAGACGTCTATATTTATCCCTCAGAGGCTATAGAGTTAGGAAAAACTTCACATATATTATTTCCTGTCGTGCGACTTTATTTCTCAATGCTAATTGAACTTCTACTCTGTTCTTTCGCAGATAATGAGGACACATACCGCTTCATCAGCTGACCAGCAGCCCGAGCCCCTAGTAGCAGCTCCTGCAAGGTTGCAGAGGTCGAGGCTATGCTAGGGCCCGAGGCAGAGGCAGAGCTCAGCCTAGAGCTCGAGCAACAGCACTACCGGCAGAGCCTCAGGTTGAGTTTGATGATGAGGTTCCAGCCCAGACAGTTCTAGCAGGACCATCTCAGGTCCCAGAGGGTTTTATCGTCACCCCGGTACTTCAAGATGCTCTTGTCCATCTAGTGGGCCTTATAGAGAGTGTCGCCCAAGCAAGATTTCTCCCTGTAGCACCAACCGTCTCTTAGGCTGGAGGAGGAGCCTAGACTCCTACTACTCGCACTCCGGAGCAGATAGCTCCTTAGTTTCAAACTCCAGCAGCTTATCCAGTTGGGGTAGTTCAGCCGGGTATTGTAGCACAGACCGGTGAGGGTCCAGCTATATCTGGTGATGCCTTGTGGAGGTTGGATAGGTTCACCAAGCTTTTTACAATTACTTTTGGTGGTACATCGTTTGAGGAACCCCAGGATTATTTGGACAGCTGTCATGAGGTTCTAAAGAACATGGGGATAGTGGAGACCAATGGGTCAACTTTACTGTTTTTTGACTGTCTGGATCCACCAAGACTTGGTGGAGATATTATTGTTTGGCTAGACCAACTGGGTCACCAACTTTGACTTGGGATCAGTTCTCTTAGCTATTTCTAGAGAAGTTTCTTCCTATCACTCAGAGGGAGAACTATCGGAGGCAGTTTGAGTGTCTCCCGCAAGGCTTTATTAATATCACTCAATATGACACCAGATTTATTGACTTGGCCTTTCATCCTCTTCTGATACTTCCTACTGAGAGAGAGTAAGGAGGTTCAATGAGGGACTCGTTCAGCCTATTCGATTGAAGATGGCTAAGGAGACAGGGAGTGAGATTTATTTCCAGAATGCGGCCAATGTGGCTAAGAGAGTTGAGATAGTTCTATCACATGGGAGTGGTCAGGGGTCTGACAAGAGGTATCTTCATTTGGGCAGGTTTAGTATTGCCTCATTTTGAGGCAGGGATTCTTTTTGGTAGGGGCTATCCTTCCAGGCCATTTCATTCAGTACTTCGAGCTTCTCGCGGTGGTCCAGGTGGCCGTAGTTCTCATATACAGTATTCTGATCAGCTGCCCCACAATGCACCTCCAGCGCTCTTATTAGTGCACCTCCGTCCAGAGATTTTTAGGGTGGTTATTCAGGCCGTCAGGGTCAGCAGTCTTCGAAGCTGAGGACTTGTTATACTTGTGGCGACACGAGACATATTGCTAGATTTTTCCCTCGAGCACCGCGAACCTCTCAACATCAGGGTTCCCGTGTTATGGTTCAGGAAGCTAGTGTTCCACTTCCCGCTCAGCCAGCTAGAGGTGGAGGTGGATGTATTAGAGGTGGAGGTCAGGCCGCTAGAGGTGGAGGCCAGCCAGTAGGAGGCTTTCCCAAAGATGTAGTTCAGAGTAGTGGGGCCCAGCCCTGATGTTATGCTCTTCCAGCCAAGCCTGAGGCTGAGGCCTTCGATGCAGTTATCACAGGTACTGTTCTAGTTTGTAGTAGAGATGCTTCAGTTCTATTTGATCCAAGATCTACATGCTCCTATGTGTCATCTTATTTTGCACCGTATTTGGTCATGCCTAGTGATTCCTTGAGTGCTCCTGTATATGTGTCTACACTGGTGGGTGATTCTATTGTATTAGATTATGTCCATCATTTATGTATGGTTATGATTCGGGTTCTTGAGATCCGAGTAGATCTATTACTGTTGGATATGGTTGATTTTGATGTCATATTGGGGATGGATTGGTTATCACCTTATCATGCTATCTTGGACTGTCATGCTAATACTGTGACCTTAGCCTTGCCGGGTTTACCTCATTTAGAGTGGAGAGGGACTCCTGGTCATTCCACTCATAGGGTTATCTCATATATGAAGGCTCGATGTATGGTTGATAAGGGATGTTTGGCCTATTTGGCATATGTTCGTGACTCTAGTGTTGAGGTTCTGATATGCTCAAATTACACTTTAATTAAATAGTGTAAGCTGGTCAGAGTCAAATATAGTAACCCAACAAAGTTGGGGTTGAATCCCACATGGAATATGGATGAAAAGGTTACTCGAGTAGTGTGTCACTTGACTTAGGTCATAATTCTATTTCGTTAATTGTAACAAGAGAATGATATGATTGTGAATTTAAGAGATAACTAATTAACTTTGAGAATGTAAATAATTTGATAAAGGAAACCAAGGTTGCGTCCCTGTAAATGGAATATAATGCTATCGGTGTTAATATGATATATTTCTAATGAAAGGTCCTTCGATATGCAAATGATTTCTACATAACTATTCAATACCTTCCAATAGTTGAGTAGAATTTTCCCTTTATAGTTTTCCCAAATATAAAAGAGTTGCAAATTAAGAACTGCCAATTTATGCCAAGTAGAACCCACTTATTCCTAAGCGATTCTATTAAACAAGAGTAAACGTCTTGAGTTCTTGGTATTCAATTCTACCAAACCCTAACTTACTTTTCAAAAGTAAAGAAACAGTAAAATGGAACAGATTAATGTTTGCAACTACCAACTATAAATAAAGAATAAGAATTGAATAAATATCAACCAACCATTATATATATATATATATATATATATATATATATATATATATATATATATTCAATATTAAACACCCATTAACATAACACCCATTTAGGGTCCATAATCTCAGTGTTTAAAACTAGCCACTCATGCTACAATACAAATTCCAAAGAGTATTTAATGTCATAAAAGCTTACAAAGTAGAGAATCTTCAATCAAAAGCTTCCCAAAAGTACAGAATATTAATGTCTTGGAATGTAGTGCAAAGACTAGACAAGGTGAGCCCACAAAGACATCATA
>MU790268.1:72858-88565 GCA_026770625.1 Nicotiana glauca
TCTCTTTTGTTTTTATATATATATATATATATATATATATATATATATATATATATATATATATATATATATATATATATATAAAAGAGTGAAGAATAGAGGAGAGAAGTCGGAAATCATACCTATTTTGACTATTCTACGATGGAATTGAAAAAATATAGTGAGTGTGCCATCGTTCGTCTTACTAGTTTCCTTCTCATCTTTTTTCATTTGTTTTTGTTTTTGAATTCAAATATGGTGAGTGTAGAGAGTTGGTAAGTTTATACCTTGCGCTTATGCGATGTGGAATTCCGTCGCATAACAAACTATGCGATCACATAAGTGTTATGCGGTGGCTGATGACTGGGTCATGTGGGTGCAAATATGCGGTGCAAGATGCGATTGCATACTTGACATGTGGTCCGCATAAATGACAAACAACTGCAAAGTTGGCAATGAAATTAGCCAAACACTCTGCTTGGGTCTACGATGACTATGCGGTTTGCATAGTCATTATGCGACCGCATAACTGTCACTTAATTTGGACCTCTTTTTCCTTCAACTTCTTCAACACAAAGACCCTTTTCATGATATTTTATCTGCACTCTAGCACACATGTCAACTTGCTCAATTTAATCTACATAAATAAATAAATAACAAAACTACAAAAGAGTGTTACCACACATGGGTTGCCTCCCAAGAAGCGCTTGATTTAACGTCGCGGCACGATGCCGTTTACCACTTTTGGATTAATCTTTGGTGGAAGCAGCTGTTGGATCATCATATAGAGTAATTTGTTCCATCACATGCCTTTCTCCGGTAGTTTCGAGGTAATATTTGACTCGTTGTCCATTTACCTTGAAGGTCTGAGTCCCATCTTCTGACTGAAGTTCAATAGCACCATGGGGTGACACACGTAGAACTTTGAATGGTCCAGAACATTTTGACTTGAGCTTGCCTGGAAATAACTTAGAGTCATGAGTTTAAAAGTAAGGCCAAGTCACCTGAATTAAACTCTCATTTCAAGATCTTCTTGTCTTAGACAAACATCATTCCTTCTTTGTACATGGCTGCATTCTCACAGGCATGAATACGAAATTCTTCCATCTTGTTGAGTTTTATCATCCTTAGGTTAGCAGCCTCAGGACAATCAAGATTTAGCTTCTTTAAAGCGCACATAGCTTTGTGCTCAACTTCTATTGGCAAGTGACAAGCTTTGCCAAAAACCAACCTGTATGGGGAAGTGCCAATGAGGGTCTTGAATGTTGTGTGATAGGCCCACAATGCATCATCTAGCTTTCTTGACTAGTCGGTCATGTTTGCATTAACAATTTTCGCTAGGATATTCTTGATTTTGCTATTCGAAACTTCAACTTGACCACTTGACTAAGGATGATAAGGTTTGGCTACCTTGTGCTTTACACGATATTTTTCAAGTAGCCCCGTAAAAGCCTTGTTACAGAAATGAGACCCACCATCACTCAAGATGGCCCTTGGAGTGCCAAAACGTGTTAATATGTTTTTCTTCAAAAATGCGGTCACACTTCTTGCTTCATTTTTTTGGTAAGGAGATTGCTTCAACCCATTTAGAGACATAGTCTGCAGCCACCAAGATGTAGGTCATGCTATACGAGCTCACGAAGGGGCCCATATAGTCTATTCCCCAGAAATCAAAGATCTCAACCTCGAGTACAAAGTTCATTGGCATCTTATGTCTCTTAGAAATTGACCCTTGTCTTTGACATTGGTCACATGCCTTGACCATTTGGTTTCCATCTCGGTAGATTGATGGCCAATAATAGCCACATTCAAGCACTTCTGCCGCAGTCCAATTCCCTCCATGATGACCCCGAACTGGAGAATCATAACATGCCTTGAGAATTGGCATCACCTCATCTCCTGGAACACATCGTCGGATGATGTTGTTGGCACAATTACGGAAAAAGAAGGGTTCTTCCCAATAGTAATGCCTACACTCCCACAAAAACTTTTTCTTTTGATAAGCTTCCAAACATTCGGGGACAAGGTCACTAACCAAGAAGTTAGCGATGTCGGCATACGAAGGAGCAAAAGTGTTAGATAATGCCAATATGTGTTCATCTGGGAAAGCATCGTTGATTTCAAGATCTTCCTTTTGTTTCCTTGCCTCTTCAAGCCTTGGTAGGTAGTCCGCCACTTGATTTTCCATCCTTTTCGATCTTTGACTTCAAAGTCAAACTCTTGCAACAACAGGACCCACCAAATCAACCTAGGTTTTGCATCCTTCTTTTCCATAAGATAGCGAATAGCAGCATGGTCTGTGTACACTATCACCTTCGATCCCAACAAATAAGCCCGGAATTTCTCAAAGGCATAGACAATGGCAAGAAGTTCTTGCTCAGTTACCGTATAGTTCATTTTCATGCCATTGAGTGTCTTGGTTTCATAATAGACCAGTTGTAGACCTTGTTATGACATTGGCCAAGCACTGCCCCAATAACAATACCACTAGCTTTACACATGAGTTCGAATGAAAGAGACCAATCGGGTGTGACAATAATAGGTGTCGTGGTGAGCTTTTGTTTCAATTCCTCAAAGACTTTGAGGCACTTCTCGTCAAATACAAATTTAGGATCTTTCTCAATGATTTTGCACATGGGATTTGTAATTTTGGAAAAATCCTTAATGAAACACCTATAGAATCCGGCATGCCCCAAGAAACTTTGGACACCTTTAACTGAAGAAGGTGGAGGAAGCTTGGAAATGATCTCGATCTTTGCTTGGTCAACCTTATGCCATGTTTGGAAATTTTGTGGCCTAAAACAATGCCCTCGTCCACCATGAAGAGACATTTTTTCAAATTTAGCACAAAGTTCGTTTCTTCACATCTCTTAAGCACTTGTCTAAGGTTGTCTAGACAATGCTCAAAAGAATCACCCACGGCCGAGAAAATATTCCATGAATACCTCTAAGAAAACCTCCACCATATCGGAGAATATTGACATCATAAACCTTTGGAAAGTGGCAAGAGTGTTGCATAGACCAAATGGCATCCGGCTAAATGCAAACGTCCTATATGGACAAGTGAATGTAGTTTTTTCCTGATCTTCCAATGCAATGTTGATTTGGTTGTAGCCGGAGTATCCATCCAAGAAGCAGCAGAATGACCCTCCCACTAGCTAATCAAGCATTTGATCAATAAAAGGCATAGGGAAATGGTCCTTGCATGTAGCACTATTTAGCTTCCGGTAATCCATGCACACCCTCTATTCGGTCACCGTTCTTGTTTGGATGAGCTCATTTTTATCATTTCCAATCACTGTCATGCCTTCCTTTTTTGGCGCACGTTGCACCGGGCTCACCCAAGAACTATCGGCAATGGGGTAGACTACCCCAACATCCAACCACTTGATGATTTATTTCTTTACCACTTATGGAAGGGCTTAACATTCGTTGATGCTCCACACTTGGTTCACTCTCATTCTCCAATTGGATCTTGAGTTCACAAATTCCGGCGGGAATCCCTCGGATGTCCTCAATTGTCCATCCAATAGCTTGCTTATGCTCCTTCAAGACATACAACAGTTTCTCTACATGCACACCATTCAACAAAGAAGAAACAATTAGCAGTTGAGTGTCAGTTGGGACAAGAAATTTATACGTCAAGTGTGGTGGATGTGGTTTGAGCTCTATTGGCGGTGGCTTAATAATTGAAGGCTTTGCCGGAGGAGTGACACTATTCTCCAAGTATTGAGAGAGTTTCATTGGAGCATAAGTGTAGTACCCAAGCCCCTCCAATGCATTTACTGATTCCATGTACCCCTCCATATCTTCACCATCGAAATTTACCAAAATAGCTACTAGTGCCTCATCGAGACATTATTCTTCCATCTTCAGTTCAACTGCCTCTCCCACTTTATCAACAACTTCAATCAACGAAATTCTTTCATATTCATGTGGTAGTTTTATACCCTTGCTTGCTTGGAATGTGACCTCTTCATCATTCTCACGGAATTTTATCTCATTCCATTCTGAATCCATTAGTGCTCTTCCTGTAGCATGGAATGGTCTCCCCAATATGATAGGGATCTCTTTGTCAATTGCACAATCAAGGATTACAAAATTGGTGGGTAAATGAAAATTTCCCACTTTTACAAGCACATCATCGACAATTCCCACCGGTCTCTTTATGGAAAGATCGGCCATTTGCAATCCCATACTTATTGTCCTTCGCATACCTAAGCCTGGTTGCTTGTAAATGGCAAGAGGCAATAAGTTGATTCTAACCCCATTGTCATAAATGGCTCTTGCAAAATCACGCGCCCCAATAGTGCATGGAATAGTGAAAGCTCCCAGGTCTTCTTTCTTTTTAACGGTGGTTGTTGCGATGATGGAACTAACCTGGTGAACCACATTCACCACTTCATTTTTTGTGGTTTTCTTCTTAGTGATCAAGTATTTCAAATATTTAGCAAAACCCGACATCTCTTGAAATGCTTCCACGAATGGAATGTTTACCGATAACTGCTTGAGAATATCATAGAACTTTTTGAGTTTTCTATCATCAAACATCCTCGCAAGTCTTTGAGGAAAAGGAGGAGGAGGTCTAGGAATAGGTGGTAGAGCTTTTGGTGTCTCTTTTACCTTTTCCTTTACCTCTTCCTGATTCATTTCTTGAACTTTCAACTCTTCCGGAACCTTTTCAGCTTCGACAACAGTTGGCTCTTCAAACTCAACCTCTTGTTAGGAACTATTATATTTCAACCACTTATTCACTCTCTCCTTGTAGTACCTTCCCACCCCGAGTAGTAATCGCCATGATATGAGATGTTGAACCACTTCCATTACCCTTTGGGTTCGCAATTGTGTCACTAGAAAATGTTCTCTTTTGCTTTGGATTTTGTTCCTTAGAGAGATCTCACATTTGCATCTCCAATTTTTGAATGGATGCAGTTTGAGAACCAATATGCTCGGTCATATTCCTCATAGAAATGTCAGACCTCTCTTGATTTTGCAATACCCGTTCAAGCATGCTTTCCAACTTGGAATCACTTGAGGAACCTTGAATTGGATATTGACCCTTTGGTGGAACATAAGGGTTTGAACTCTGATAAGTTAGGGATTTTAACGTGTTTTATGCCCCTACTTGCCTATGCTTTGGTTATAAATTGCTACAAAATAGTCCCAAAATTCTCACAGGTTGTGCTTGATTGTAGGTTTGAGCGACAAAGTAACGAAATGTCAAAGATCAGCTCAAAAATGAGTGAAACCTGCTCAAGTATCAAAGATCAAGAAACCCAAGGGAAGAAGGCCTAGTGTGGACCGCGCAAAAGTGACTGCGGCCGCACTAGGAGGTTCAGAGACATGGTGTATTCGGGCTGAAGGCTACGCGTCCGCGGTAAGATTCACACGGTTTGCAGTCAGGCTCCGTGGCCGCGCTACTCTTTTGTGCGGTCCGCAGAGCAGAGATTCAGAGAGTCAACAAATTACCAAATCTATACAATGCGGTCCGCGTTCATCTTTGTGCGGCCGCGCCAACTTCCACCGCGCCCGCGGTGCAATTCTACGCGGTCCGCGGTCCCCAACTTCAGAGAAGCAGAAACCATAAGTCCGAGGGCCAGTGCGGCCGCGGTCCATTTTGCGCGGTCTGCACTGACCCCGCAGTGGTGTTTTTGTCCAGTTTTTCCAGCCTTGTATAAATTCGATTTGAGAAGTTGTTGTTGTTGTTATTCCAATTTCCTTGATATGAGCTACCTTGGTCATTTAGTCACTATTGGTTGCCTTGCCCTGGCAGGTTAGGCCTCCATTTATTTTGTTGTCCTTGACGTTGGTATTGTTGCCTTTGATATCCTCCTTGAGAGTTGTTGACATAGTTTTCTTCCTCAAAGTCTTCATTTGATGTGGGTTGAACATCCTCCACAACATTTACCTTTTTTGTTTGGTTTTTAGTGAACTACTTTATCAACACACTGACATTGGTGGCAAGCCCTGTGATTACTTGATCTCTCTCTTGATTCGCCTTAATTATGTTGGTCAAGGAGGGCGAACCATATGCAATTCCATTTGTGGTGTCCTCAGAGTGCCAAGCTTGATTATGTTGTGCCATTTTGTCAAGGATTTTTGTGATCCTTGAGAATGTCTTGTCCATGAAAGATCTATCAACTGCATTCTTGTCTATAGATTGGTTCATAGCATCTAACCCCATATAGAATTTCTCCAACAAGATAGATTTTGGAAAACCATGATTGGGCGACCTCACCAAGTATAACTTGAATCGATCATATGCCTTATGTAGATGTTCTCCTGGTAGTTGCTTGAAAAAGAAAAATTTATCTCAGAGATCATATTTCTTGCTTTGCGGGAACCATTTAGCCAAGAATGCTCGGAGAAGTTCAGGCCAAAAATGAATGGAATTTGGTGGCATATTTTGAAGCCATTTCCTTGCGTCCCCAACTAGTGAGTACTTGAACACCCTCAACCTTAGGGCATCATCTGAGACGTTGTTCTGCTTGTGCATCGCGCACACACCCAAGAAGTTTCTAAGATGTTGTGTCGGATCATCATCAGTGGAATTCCTAAAAAACCCCTCTACTTTGAGCATTAGGTTAAACCATGTTCCACCTTGAAAGTTGCAGCAGCAACTATCGGGGGTACAATAGCATTTGTATTCTCGATGTACTCATGTAGGTCTGCAAATGGATTTTCTTCCATTTCTTCTTCATATTCAGCCATGTTTTCCTGTCAACACCAAGTAAAACAAGCAAAGTTTGATGGAATGGAAGAAGACGTAAAAGTAAAGCACACACTAATTATTAATTTCAATACCGTATTCCCCGGCAACGGCGCCAAAATTTGATACGCTCAAAACACACTTCAATTAAATAGTGTAAGGCGGTCAGAGTCAAATATAGTAACCCAACAAGGTTGGGGTTGAATCCTACAGGGAATAGGCATCAAAACGTTACTCAAGTAGTGTGCTAATTGACTTAGGTCGTAATTTTATTCCGTTAAAGAATGATATGATTGTGAATTTAAGAGATAACTAATTGTAACTTTGATAATGTAATTAATTTGATTAAGGAAACCAAGGTTGCATCCCCGTAAATGGAATGTAATGTTATCGGTGTCAATATGATATATTTCTAATGGAAGGTCCTTTGATATGAAAATAATTTCTAAATGACTACCCAATGCTTTCCAATAGTTTAGTAGTATTTTCCCTTTATGATTTTTCCAAATATAAAAGAGTTGCAAATTAAGACAACCAATGTATGCCAAGTAGAAGCCACTTATTTCTGAGCGATTATATTAAACAAGAGTTAACGTCTTGAGTTCTTGAGATTCAATTCTACCAAACCCTAACTCACTTTTTCAAGTAAAGAGAGAGTAAAATGTAATAGATTAATGTTTGCAACCACCAACAATAAATAAAGAATAAGATTTGAATAAATATCAACCAACCATTATATATATTCAATGTAAAATACTCATTAACATTACACCCATCTAGGGTCCACAACCTTAGTATTTAAAACTAGCTACTCATACTAAAATATGAGAACGAAGCATTTAATAAAGCCATAAAGCTTACAAAAGTGCAATATTCCTTCTTCACAAACCCCCAAAAAATGAAGTATTCAATTCTCTCTAAGTAGGACCTTGTTTTAGACTTGAATACCCCACAAAACCCTAGTTATTCTCTTTATAGTAGACCAAAAGTCGTAGTCAAAATCAGACAAAAATACCCCTTCACGTGACTTATTCGATCGTATACCAGTTATGCGAACCACATATTGAACATTCCATCACATCTTTACTGAATTCCAGATCTATATTCCATCGCATAACTGTTATGCGGACCGCATACATGTTATGCGATCGCATATCCCGCCGCATATCATGCTGAGGTCTATCTTCTTCTTGAGTTATGTGACCATTATGCTACGCGCATAGGTATTATGCGACTGCATAATGGACCGCATATTTGCTTCTTTAGTTGGCCTAAAAGACTGTTTCTATTTGCGATCAGCAGGGCAGTTATGCAGTCCGTATGTAAGTTATACAACCATATACTTGCAGCATATCCATCTTTTTGTGAATTTTTGACTTCTTTTCTATATTTTTTGGTACTCAAGCTCATGCACTACAAAACAACCAAACCTGATCAGAATTAACTACAATTGCATTAAAAGACAAGTTAAAATCTAAGTAAATGGTATCAATTATGCTGAAATTCCACGGCACATCAGGTTCCTTATATGGATTCTGTGCTGGTTGTTCGTGAGTTTCTTGAGGTATTTCCTTTAGACTTGTCGAGTATGCCACCCTACAGGGATATTAGCTTTTGCACAGATCTGGTTCCGGGCACTCAACCAATTTCTATCCCGTCGTATCATATGGCCCTGCCAGAGTTCAAAGAATTAAAGGAGCCATTGAAAGACTTGCTTGATAAGGGCTTTATTAGCCCAGTGTCTCGCCTTGGGGTGCGCCAGTGTTGTTTGTTAAAAAGAAGGATAGATCGATGAGGATATGTATAGATTATCGGCAGTTGAACAAGGTTACAATCAAGAATAAGTATCCATTGCCGAGGATTGATGATTTGTTTGATCAGCTTTAGGGTGACAAGGTATTCTCGAAGATTGACTTGAGATCTGGCTACCATCAGTTGAGGATTAGGGCATCCGATGTCCCTAAGACAGCTTTCCGCACTCAGTATAGGCATTATGAGTTCTTGGTGATGTCATTCGGGTTGACAATTCCCCAGTAGCTTTCATGGATTTGATGAACCAAGTGTTCAAGCCTAACTTGGATTCATTTGTGATAGTCTTCATTGATGATATTTTGATCTATTCCCTTAGACGGGAGGAGCATGAGCAGCATTTAAGAGTTGATTTTCATACTTTGAGAGAGTCAGTTGTATGCTAAGTTTTCAAAGTGCGAGTTTTGGTTGGGATAAATTACTTTCTTGGGTCACGTTATATCAGCAGAGGATATTCGGGTGGATCCAAAGAAGATAGAGGCAGTCAAGGGCTGGCCTAGACCTGCATCAGCTACAGAGATTCCTAGTTTCTTGGGTTTGGCGGGCTATTACCGTCGATTTGTGGAGGGTTTTTCATCTATTGCAGCCCCGATGATCAGGTTGACATAGAAGGGTGCCAGTTCAGATAGTCAAACGAGTGTGACGCGAGCTATTAGAAGCTCAAGAACACTTTAAGTATGATGCCGGTGTTAGTATTGCGTACAGGTTCAGGGCTATATACAGTTTATTATGACGCATCTCATATTGGACTTGGTGCGGTGTTGATGCAGGATGGCAAGTTCATTGCTTATGCTTCACGATAGTTGAAGGTTCATGAGAAGAATTATCTAGTTCATGATTTTGAGTTAGCATCGATTGTCTACGCGCTGAAGAATTGAAGGCATTATTTATATGGCTTGTCATGTAAGGTGTTCACGAATCACAAGAGTCTGCAGTACTTATTCAAGCAGAAAAAGCTAAATTTGAGGCAGAGAAGGTGGTTGGAGCTACTGAAGAATTATGATATTACCATCTTATATCATCTAGGAAAGGCCAATGTAGTGGCCGATGATTTGAGTAGAAAGTATGTTAGTATGGTTTTGCATATTCCGCTTACTTTGGATGTTCAGGCTTTAGCCAATCAGTTCGTTAGGTTGGATATTTCTGAGCCTAGTCATGTGCTAGCTTGTACAGTGGCTCGTTCTTCATTATTTGAGCGTATCAGTGATCGGCAGTATGATGATCCTCATTTGTGTGTCCTTAGGGACACAGTGCGGCACAGTGATGCTAAGTAGGTTCCATTGGGAGATGATGGAGTTTTGAGGATGCAAGATCGTATTTGTGTGCCTAATGGGGATGGCTTCGAGAGTTGATTCTAGAGGAGGCCCATAGTTCCTTGTACTCTATTCATCCGAGAACCGCTAAGATGTATTAGGACTTGCAGCAGTATTATTGGTGGAGGAGGATGAAGAAGGATATTGTTGCATATGTGGCTCAGTGTTTAAATTGTTAGGAGGTAAAGTACGACCGCTAGAGACCTGGTGGTTTGTTCTGGAAGATTGAGATTCCTGAGTGGAAGTGGGAGCATATCACTATGGACTTGGTTGTTGGACTCCCACTGACTCAGAGGAAGTTTCATCCAGTGTGGGTTATTGTTGACAGGCTGACTAAGTCGGCAAATTTCATTCATGTGGCAGTTTCCTATTCTTCTGAGAGGTTAGCCGAGATTTATATTCGGGAAATTGTTCGTCTTCATGGTGTGCCTGTGCCTATCATTTCTGACTGAGGTACGTATTTTATCTTACATTTCTGTAGGGCAGTTCAGTGTGAGTTGGGCACACGGGTCGAGTTGAGTACATCATTTCATCTTCAGACGGACTGACAGTCCGACCGTACTATTTAGATTTTGGAGGATATGCTCCAAGATTGTGTTATTGACTTTGGAGGCTCATGGGATCAGTTTCTGCCTTTAGTAGAGTTTGCCTACAACAACAGTTACCGGTCGAGCGTCCAGATGGCTCCCTATGAGGCTTTATATGATAGGCGGTGTCAGTCGCCGGTTAGGTGGTTTGAGCCGGCAGAAGCTCGATTGTTGGGTACAGATCTAGTTCAAGATTCCTTGGACAAGGTTAATATCATTCAGGATGGGCATCGTACAGCTCAATCCAAGAAAGAAATTTATGCTGATCATAAGGTTCATGATCTGGCATTCATGGTCGGCGAACTGGTGTTGCTTCGACTGTCGCCTATGAAGGGCATGATAAGATTCCAAAATAAGGGCAAGCTAATCCCTAGATTCACTAGTCCATTTGATATTCTTGATCGAGTCAGAGAAGTGGCCCACAGAGTTGCATTGCTACCGAGTTTATCAGTCGTGCATCTAGACTTCAGCACTATCTAGTTGGACAAGAAATTGTACTATGAGGACGAGCTGGTAGCTATTATAGACCGGCAAGTTCATCAGTTGAGATCGAAGAGTTTCCCTTATGTTCGCATTTTGTGGATATGTCAGCCTGCCAAGGCAGCTACCTGGCAGTCCAAATCCGATATACGGATCCGATATTCCCATCTTTTCTCTGACTTATGTACTTTTCTTATGTCTTTTCGAGGACAAACGGTTATTTTAGAGGTGGAGAATGTGATGACCCAAAAGGTCATCACTCGTTTTGAAAGTAAATTTTATGTTCGTATCACCTAGATTTGTGTGTGCAGTCCATGCTCGTTTCTGGAAAGCTTTTATGTGAAGACTAAGTAAAATAAGGGAATTGGCTTTTAAAATTGATTAAATTTTACTTTGGTCAACATTCTTGGTAAACGGACCCGGACCCCTGATGCGACGGTCTCTAAATTAATAAAGTCACGAACCCTCGCACTTATGGATTTATCTGCATGACCAATACCTACTTCCTGACGTCGAGCCTCTGCGGCTACTAATCGGGTCAATAACTGAATAGCATCTCTCATCTCCTGACCCGATGCATCTGGCTGAGGTGCTGAATGTACAAGGGCGGACATTGGAGCTGGTGCCCCTCGGAGCTCTTTTTGAAAGGGCGGGGTATGTGAAGTCTGAGAGAAACCTCACCACGAGACTCTCCTCGAGCCCCGGTAACTCATGGCGCTTGACTAGTAGTCTCACCAGCCACTGACTTTCCTTTCTGGGTGGCCGTACTCTTTGGAGGCATCGCTAAAAATATAATGTATCATTAGGAACATGAATTCTTGTATCGCACGATCTGAGATAAAAAGAGAGGATAACATCCTATATGTCTTGTAGCCTCCTGTTAATAAGTGTGGTGCACGACACACCCATAAGCATGACTCTACTAGATACGGTCTGTAGACAACCCTACGAAAAAACTGCTCTGATACCACTTTTGTCACGACCCAAATCGATGGGCCGCGACGATGCCTGAGTCTTACCTGTCAAACACCCCTAAGCATGCGTCTAAGATATGAACCTGAATAACATTTGCTGCAGTACGAAAATAACATACGTGAAGGAAACCTTCCATCAAGGCATATGTACGTATACATGCAGAATACAGTGGCCAAGCCGGCAAGGTTGCTATAGATAACTATACGTCCTAAACTGAAAGCCGACAAGGCCACATACAACCCAACTCGATATACTGTGCACAGATAGAAACATAACTGTACAAAGACGGGACTGAGTCGCACCATACCCATATATATATATATATATATATATATATATATATATATATATATATACACATACATATACATGTGTGTGTGTGTGTGTATACAGAATCCTATCGTACCAAAATCAAAAATAGTCGCGCCATATATATATATATATATATATACACACACACACACACATATATACATGTGTGTGTGTGTGTATATAGAATCCTATCGTACCAAAATCAAAAATAACTCCGGATTAAATGGAGCACGCTAACTCTCGCTGATCAGGGATCGTAAGAAGGGGGAACGTCACCTTGCCTACCTACACCTACGGGCATAAAACACAAGCATCGTGAAATAGGGCGTCAGCATAGAAAATGTACTGAGTATGTAAGGCATGAAAATTTGTACGTAAAAGACTTAGATGAAACATGGAATATAGAAACACAGCTTTAAATCTGAACAACTTTGTAACCCAACTAGATATACTGTGCACAGATAGAAACATAACTGTACAAAGACGGGACTGAGTCGCGTCATACCCATAAAGATATATGTGTGTGTGTGTGTGTGTGTACACAATCCTATCGTACCAAAATCAAAAATAGCTCAAGATTAAATGGAACACGCCGACTCTCGCTGATCAGGGATCGTAAGAAAGGGGAACCTCAGCTTGCCTACCTACATCTGCGGGCATAAAACACAAGCCTCGTGAAATAGGGCGTCAGTAAAGAAAATGTACTGAGTATGTAAGGCATGAAAATTTGTACGTAAAAGAGACACACGCGCACACACACACACATACACACACATACACACACACACACACACACACACACATATATATATATATATAACACCATCTGGTCACGGGTCAATGTACATGAATGAAATGCATGAAAAGTATGTTAATAGAATCTTTCGGAAAGTCATAAGACCATTTTGCCTTTGAGTATTATCATAAAGTAAACTCTTTTCAACTTTAGTATTTTTTGGAGACCTATGAACAGATGATAAAATATTATGACACATGAAAATTCAAGAACATAGATATCTCTAATACTTTTATGAATAGAGTCATTTATGGAATTTGATCATTTGCACGTTTCGTTTGTATCGTATGAATCATGCCAAAAGAAAGAAGGGATAACCTTAACATACCTGAAGTAGGAACAACTCTGTATAATTATTCCATTGGAAACCTTTGTGGATTGAACTTAGAATCCAAAAAACGAATTTAAGCCTATGCGCTTTTGAACTTAAGGAATGAAATTGGCTTGGATTTTGGACGAATGGATTCTGTTCTTTCACGTCTTTCTCAAAGACAAGAGGTTTTCGAAACTTAACTAAGAATCAGACTTTTTAAACTAAAGTTATTACTATTCTTTTGTTAAAAAAGGTATCCAACATTCTTAAGTCTTTCTTTAAAAATGACTCATTCTAATGAGTCATTTAGGGGTCGTTTGGTAGGAGGTATTAGAAAAACTAATGCAAGCATTAACTTTATGCATTACTAATACCTTGTTTGGTATAATTTTTTAACCTGTGTATAACTAATACTTGTATTAGTTATACATCACACTTTGCATTATCCTATGCATAAGTAATGCAAGAAAACCATGGCATTAGTTATACCAAGGCTATTAATGCATGCATTAGTATGGTTAAAGACAAAATTATCCTTAAAGTCCCTTAAAGCTAGAGAATATGGAGGGCATTTTTGTAAACAACTATTTTTCTTAAAAATTATGCAATGCATTATAATTTTAATACACCACACCAAGCAATAATATCTCCATAACTAATGCTTTCATTACTAACACATGCATTACTAATATACCTTATTCCGCATTATTCTTATACACTCTACCAAACGACCCCTTAGTGTCTTTACACGTTACATGTCATGCAAACATATATGACTATGAGTCATATGTTGAATGGTGGCATACTGCCACGTGGGGAGTAAGAGTGGGATATTTAATTTTTTATTCACTTAATCCTTAATTGTATAACGTTCTGTTACCCGGTAATTTAATCAATTACCCGCATAATTTAAAAATTACCAAAAATTACTTAAAATTCTATTTATTTTTAAATACTTCATATGTACTTTATATATTATACTACTGTAGTCATATGATACCTTTCATATTACTAGTTCATAATTATTGGGTATTATCGCTCGACCCGTATTTCATTTCAAATTGTCCACTTTCAACGAAACTCGTTTCCTTTAATCTGTGTACCTATTTATCCTTCATAATACTTATTTATCGCTTGTTATAAATAGCGTAAGTATGTTAACGTCAAGATTATCTCACCCCCGAGTCTACATTAATTAACCGAAGACGAATCTTTTAACGTATGAAAATGCAAGATGTAACACTGCTGGTGCTCTTTCTGTCTTCCTTATCACCTGCAAGATTAGCATATGAAAAGTCTTCAAGCTTAAAATTGTTAGAACATAGGTATTATAGTTCATATGAAATAGTTCTGATGGGATAACGAATTATTCTCTTTACTGCAATCATATGTGATTCCTTAGGAGTTGACTAAAACCAGGCACATTTACACAAACTGAACATAATATTTGGTCGACTGTGAATCAAGTAAAGCAAAGAGAGAATCATTCCACTGTATTTAGTTTCTTCAACAAGATTTTGTTTTTTAGTCCTTGCCGAAACTTGTTGACAGGATCATTGGTGTATCAATTGCTTTAGCACTGCTCATGTCAAACTTTTGAATTAATTCCTTTGTATATTTCGTCTAGCACACAAAATTTCCTTCTTCGGATTGTTGAATTTGAAGTCAAAGGAAAAAATGTAAGTTCTCCCATCATGCTCATGTAAAACTCACTTGGCATGAGATTAGCGAATTCCTTGGAACGGTAATCAAGAATGTCATAAACACTTGCGTAATCAATATTTTACCATGATTATATCAAAGTCAATCATTCTAACTCAATAAGTTTTGTCGTAATATCTCGATCCTATACTATATCACACAAACCCTATAGATACGGGAAGCAACAACAGAATCTCCAACCGGTGTAAACCCCATGAATGGTTCAAGTATGTTCTTTCTTTATGCCAAAATCGAAGGAAAAGTACAAAGTGACTTAGAAAAAACTAGATTCAGGATCCATAAGAGCATAAACATCAAGTGCGCAAAAAGTAAGTATACTTGTGATGACAACATCTAAAGCATCTAAAGTTAGGGCGAGTAGGCATGGAAACAAAACGGGGAGGAGTCCCTTGAGATGTAGTAGTTGTCGTTGGAACCTTCCCTGCACTACGCCCACCATGGCCCTATTACCCCTAGGTAGGGTTGCTGCAGCCGAAGTAGTAGCCATGGAAGGTGTCGGCTGAGCTTTCAAATTAAACCTTTTGTCTATACGGGCAAAAGTTCTTCATATGACCTATCTAACAATACCCATAATGTTTTACCCAAATAGTTGGAAAAGAATTAGAATGCCTAGGCGTGAACGAACATTATGATATGTTATCCATCTCATTCAAATTGTTTGGTAGCCAATATTGTTGACTTGGTTTGGTAGCCAACCTTGTTGAATTTGTCA
>MU790269.1:15025-25338 GCA_026770625.1 Nicotiana glauca
ATCAAAGCGGTAAACATTTAGCACATTAACCAAGAACATATAGGGAAATCAGATATAAACAAATACAACAATTTTAACTGAGCTCGAATTCTTAAACCCTGAACCAGAAGTTCTGGGTTTCTTATCCGCAGCAGAGTCGCCAGAGCTGTCACACCTCCTTTTTCCGAAGTACTACACCCCGGGAAGGGATACAATAAAGGAAGGAGTTTTTCCAATTAAAGGACAGTCGGAACGGGATTTATTTATTTAAATTCAAAGTCGCCACTTGGGAGATTAATGGTGTCCGAAGTCACCGGTTGAATCTCGAACCGAGGAAAGTTTGACTCTGTTAACAGTCCGCGAACCAGAAATCCGGATAAGGAATTCTGTTAACCCGGGAGAAGGTGTTAGGCATTCCCGGATTCCGTGGTTCTAGCACGGTCGCTCAACTGTTGTATTTGTTTTTATCTGATTTTCATATATATTCCATTTTATGTGCTTTTATTAATGATCTGCTTTTATTGTTGAATTTTACATGAAATGCAACGTCGTGAAAATGTATCTCGAAGCACGCCGTATCAGTACGCCCGTGGCTTTTAACACATTTCGACTTCGTTGAGATTTGGATTTGGGTCACATAAATGTACACCCGTATTTGAGAAAGTAATATTATTATTATTCATGCCTAAAGCATCTTCGCATTTGTTAACTTTGGGAAAGACCGTGAATTTTGCTAAACGGTCCTTCCAAATCTAAATTTCATATAGCAATTTATTTGAGGGCCCCGCAATTGTGTATTTGATTTGGCGAGGCTCGTCCCATTTTTATTAAAGGCCAATCCTAAGGTAAACTATATTCTCTACTTGTCTTTGTCCTAAAAAAAATCTAATTGATTTCATTATTCACAAAATTTATTTACTGTTCATCCGATTTCGGCAATTTTTTCTGGGCCTCTCATTAACAGAATATAATCTGAACTTTAAGCCAAACTTACGCCCACCTTTAAGAAGATGTGAAATGTGTTACAAGTCATTTAAACCTACTTTCCTGTAACCGAGCCAAATTGAGCCCAGATTTTTAGTCTAATCAGCCTACATACTATCGATAATCAATTTCCAGTGTTAATGATCTAACTCAAAGCAAACAACACATAAACTGAAATTTAATTGGCAATCTAATAGCAATAGACTAGTATATCAATTAATCAGTTGTTCAGATTCTTATTTTTGTTAAGGACGCACCATTGACAAAACAGGATTTACATATTCATCTCTACAATTAACTATTACTTGAGCCATGAACATAATACTACTAATTCCTAATCTCGATTAAACTAATACCATTATGTCTCTGATTTTTTTTTTTCAAACTGACGATTAGCAATTCTGAATTTTAAAACCAGAACAAACTAACACTACTAATACAGGATTCGAATGTTCTTAAGCAAGTATTAAACTAATTCATCAATCCACTAGGTAACATGTTTCAAATAAAACTATTTCTGCTGTGGTAGACTACAATATTATAGAGTTCAAACAGTCCAGATTTATACAGTTCGTTACATTTTAGACTACTACTAGCTGAATACACATTTTTAAACTAAGTTCTACATGTATCAAATAAAACTAAACAGAAGCAAATATTCATCTAACTAATAACTTCATTTCTTCATCTCGTCATTACAGCTTCACAGTCATTAGGAAATGAGAGGATATACCTGGAAATAAGATGAAACTCAATGAGAATCTATTTGAAATCACAGAAAACAGGATCAGCAATGGCAGTCTAACAGCAAATCGATACACAGCTTCGATATCAACAGAAATAAGCCCAGCAAATAGCAGATAAGACCAGCAGGAACAATAAACCACCAGAAAACCAATATTTGAGTGATATTTGTTCAAATCCTCTATCGCAACTGACAACCAAATCAATATAGCTTTCAAACTACCCTAGGAATCAATGCAACAGTAGGAATTTTTAATTGTTTTGATATTTTTTGGAAGTTCTGAAACAGAGAACTCTGAGAATTAGATCGAAAATGGCAGAAAAAACTCTAAGCAGATTTCAGATTTTTTTTCAACTTCCAAAACTTACTCCAAGAGGCCAAGTGAGGCCTATTTATAGAACAAAAAGAGAGGGAGTTTTGAATTTTAGAATTGCCTGGCAGTCCCTTATTTATTTCAATTGAGTCCCTGTTATTTATTAGCTATCTGATTTACAACCCCTTATTAATACAAAATTTCCTTTTTTCCCCACCTAGAATGTTCTATTCTATTGCTTTTACCCTTTTGCCCTCACTTCTAAGTGGTATTTTACTGCACTACCATTTATATTGACCACATTACCCCTACCTCCTAAGCTTTGTTACAATTTAACCATTTTTGTATCCCTAAAACACCCTTGAACCCAAACCCTATTTACCACTAAACCTTGCTATTTTTACCACTTTACCCTTTAGTTTTAACCAATATTACTAAATTATCCTACTGCTCTATTTCAGAAACCAAACCCAGGATATAACCAGCTATAACCAATAACCCTAATTATTCAATCAATTACCACTTATTTATTTCAGAAACTAAACTAATTGCAAACAAATTTACTAAAATCAAACTTCTAATTAATATTCTCAATTTAACGGTACAGAATTATAACCAGAATCTAAAGAATTAATCAAACAAGTATTCAATTCCTATTATCCTTGATTAATATCACAGAAAATTATCAAAGACTAAACAAAAATTATTTAATTCCTAAGGCTAGTATCAGAATTTGTTTATTAAAATTTTATTTTATTATTATTCCTTTAATTTCAGAACAGTAGGAGATTTACCAAATGAAGATGGAGAAAAGACAATCAAAAAGAATCAAGGGACAGAGACGGAGAAAACGAGCATACAAGAAACAAAAAACAAAAATTAAAGAACAACAAGAAGGAAAACACTTAGCTTTTTTTTCCATTATTTTCTAGGCTTTTCTTTTCTTTCTTTCTTCTGTTCTTTCCTTCTTCAGATTTCTTGACTTTCCAGCAGACCCCTCCTTTGATTATTTTTTATCTTTCCAAGGATTTTGGGACTTAAAGGCTCCAGAATAGGATTAAAGAGATCGAGGAGCACTCTTGGTATGATTTTGGTTATTTTTGGGTCAAAGGTCGTCCGCTGGAATTAGGGTTCCGGCGATGTTTGATCAAATATTCGAAGAGTTAGGGACTTATTCGAGGGAAAAGAAGTGGAGGGGTGGGAAGAGGGGATTGAGACGGTTCTGTGGTGTATTTTTGAGGTTGAACGGGGAAGATGGCGTCTCCCACCAGTAGGGTTCCGGCGGGTTATGGGAGAGAAAGAAGGGGCGGCTAGGGTTTCTGGGAATGAAGATGATAATATGAACGCATGTATGTATATATCATGGTTATATTAAAACGAGTTTGATGAATTATGGTCGTTGGATTAATTAAACCAATGGCCCAGATCGCTCCCAGCTTCTAAACGGCGTCGTCTCATTAAATGAAAATGCATCCTCACCCGTTAGATCTAGAAAACGAACGGTCAAGATTAAAGATTCCAAACGCGGTCGTTTTAATTCTAATGAAGAGACCGATCTCTAGCCGTTGGATCAATTACGTCCTCGGCTTAGATTGATCGACGCCTAAACGGCGTCGTTTTGTTAATTCAGGGACTGGACCGGTGACATTCCTTCGGGCCTAGGCTGGTTTGTAACTTTGGGCCAATTAATCCGAATTTCAGCCCAAGTATTATTGTTTTTTTGTATTTTTGTATTGTATTTTGTTTTTTCCTTTATTTTGTACTTTGTATTTTATTTTCTGATTATATATTTTTTATGGTAATTTAAATTAAGGTGCAAAAATGTTACCTTCTTTTGATTTTCCTTAATTTGTTGCCAAAAATGAATTGATACTAAAATTATGAAATTAAATCCTAACGCATATACCTATTTTTGTATTTTTATATTTATTCTTTAGTATGAATTAAAATGCAACAATTAACACCAATTTCAACAAAAAATTCACAAAAATGGTAAACTAATAAGAAATTATTTATTTGGATCTTTTGGAATAAAATTGCTTAGGGCAAAAATACAAACTAAAAAACAGACTGGCAGATTCCTTCCCTGTTTGCCAATTTCAACCAAATGGCTATTTCTGCAAACGTGGCCCCTTCCCAATTTCACATGAATTTTGAGGCCGGGGAGGATTTATTTTACGACACTTTACAAACTTCTCCGTTCTTTTACGAAAACAGCCTTTCGACAATTGAAAGATACTCTAAGGCTATCTCGGCAAGAACGTTTTAAGACATCACTGAAGCTGGTTCGGCTTATTTTGACCAAAAATCCAAATGGTATTCACTTGCCCATTGACTCTTTTTCTTGTTTTTTTTTTTAAAAAAAATAAAAGACCTGGTTTTGCAAACACGGCATTTCAGCACTTCGGGGACGAACATTTTAAGGCCGCGTTAGCTAACCGGCCAAAGTCCTAAACAATGATCAAAGGTGGCCGTTTATGCAAAGTCAGCCTTCCGGCGTCCCTTTCGTGAACATTCGGCTATTTTCAACAAAACGGCGTCACCCGACTTATTTATGATTTTTTTTTCTCTTTTTCGAATTAAAATAAAATCTGATATTGCAACCACGGCCTTTCAGTGCCTCGGGGACAAAGATTTTAAGGCTGTGTGGGTCAAGGGTGGCCGTTAATGCAAAGTCAACCTTCCGGTGTCCCTTTTAGGAACATTCGGCTATTTTCGACGAAAACGGCATCACCCGACTTATTTATGACAAAAATATTAAAATTTTGACATTTTTTTGTTTTATGGCTATTTTTGCAAAAGGGGAGGTTGGACCGATGAGGGTTGCCTACGTATCTCACATCCGGTGAGAATAAACCAGCGTAGTTCTGCCGATTGGATACGGGCGAGAACAACTAATTTAGAGAAACATATATATTTTGTTTTTTTTCTCGAAAACGGATGAAACATACAAAATCTTTTTGAATTTTCTTTTTCTCTTTTTTTTTTTATTTTTTGATTTATGGAAAATGATGACAAAGTACAAAATCTTCAAAATCTTTTAAATTTTCATGCTTCTTTTTTGATTTTCAAAATGTGGCATGGGAGACATAGGGAAATCCAAGACTTCTTGGATTCCACAAATGTTCCCGATGTGCTTTTCCCAAAAAATGAAGCATGGGGGACATGAGGAAATTCCAAGACTTCTTGGATTCCACAAATGTTCCCCATGTGCCTTTCCTAAAAATGAAGCATGGGGACATAGGGGAATTCCAAGACATCTTGGATTTCACAAATGTTCCTCATGCTTTTGATTAAAATAATATCATGCTTAGCTAAAAAAAACGTGCAGCCTTCTTATTTATCGTGATTAGCATGACCAGGCATGCCATTTGTCCTTAACTATCATTGGTCCGCCAAATGAACCTTTTACCCTTGAATAAATGCAACATGTAACACATAGGAATGCATCAAGATGGTCTTTTTCATTTCAGGTTACCTGTCCTAAACGGACCCAACCCCTGTGTTGAGTCCCCTAAGTCAAAATGCAACATGACGCAAATAAGTGTTCCTACTAGGGATCCGGCATGAAGTCAAGTTATTCTAGGTTAAAAACCTGGGTATGTGTTCTAGACAGTGTACCCGAGCGGACAACTCGAGTCGGGGAGGGGGCTACGTACCGGGGACCCGCGAGATCATCCGGCTTTGTAACTTGTTCGAGCCCTTTTCTTATTTCAAGGTATGACACTAATAGAATAGGGAGTCTCAACCAGTAAGCACATAATCGAAGGTAAGGAGTGAAGGTTTCGGAACAGTTTATATATACAGTTCAAATAATATCAAAGCGGTAAAAAGCATCATTTTGCACATTAAGCACAGATCATACGAAAATATCAGATAATAAAGCCAAAATACAACAATTTACTCTAAGCTCGAATTTCTAACCCTGAACCAGTGGTTCTGGGTCTAGTCCCCAGCAGCGTCACCAGAGTTGTCACACCTCCTTTTTCCGGCCCGCGCCCGCAGGGGCGCTGAGGGAGTTTTTCCAATTAAAGGACAATCGAACGGGATTTATTTATTTATTTTAGAGTCGCCACTTGGGAGATTTAGGGCGTCCCAAGTCACCGTTTTAATCCCGAATCGAGGAAAAGAATGACTCTGTTCAACAGTCCGAGAACCAAAAATCCGGATAAGGAATTCTCTTAACCCGGGAGAAGGTGTTAGGCATTCCCGAGTTCCGTGGTTCTAGCACGGCCGCTCAACTGTCATATTCGGCCTATTTATCTTATTTTAACAATGATGCACTTATATGCAAGTTATAACTCTTTTACCGCTTTTATTATTATTATTATTATTTTAACAAAGGATTGCAACATTGTGAAAACGTATCTCGAACCACGTCACAGTCAATGTACCCGTGGTTCTCGACACATTTCGACTCCGTTGAGATTTGGATTTGGGTCACATAAATGTGCACCCGAATTTAAGAAAATAATTTATTAAAGACGTGCCTAAAGCGACTAGCGTATCATTATTTTGGGTAAAGCCGTGAAATTTTGCTAAACGTCCCATCCCGAAGTCTAAGTAACTTTACAATCATGTATAGAGGGCCCTGCAGCTTGTGTATTTTTGTTTGGCGAGGCTCGTCTCATTCATTATTTTTTAAAGAATTGCAACGTCATGGAAATGCATCTCGAACCACGTCACAATCAATGTACCCGTGATTTGTCGACGCATTTCGACTTCGTTGAGATTTGGATTTGGGTCACATAAATGCGCACCAGGTTATTTAAAGTGCGCGCCTAAAGAGACTAACGCATTGTTATGTTTGGGGAAAATGCCATAAAGTTCACTAAGCGGCCGATCCCAAAGTCTATCCAATTATTATGTCCATTTATTGAGGGCCCCGCAACTTGTGCGTTCTATTCGGCGAGGCTCATCTCATTTGTTTTGAAAGGATTATCCTAAAGTGACTACATTCTTCTATTTTTGTCTGTCTCTAAAATGAAAGAAGAAAAGGTCCTAATTGATTTACATGCTTACGAGNAATTGAAAGACCAACCTATTTCAACTCTAATCTTACTGAACTTTTAGTGTCAAAATTCAGCCAAATTTCACTCTATATCTCTGAATTCCTAACATCTAGAATCCAGCCTAAATGACTCTCTGAGTACTTAGCTTCTTAGGGTAAAAAGCCAGCCTTTTTCTAGTCCTAAATGACACTATTTATAGCCTAAAACAGACCTCTAAGGTCTGCTTGAAACCATCAGAACTAATTCTGCCCATACCCCCTTAATTCCCCGCTCCTAAATGTCATCTTGATGCAAGCTAAATTGGTTCCCCACACTTGGTTACCCATTGTAGCATGCCTTGTCCCTATTTGTTTCATTCAAGAGTCATGGGTTATTAATGTATTCCTTTTAATTCACATACTCTTATGTTTGGTTCCCCACTGGTATTAAACTAAGGGGAACTAATGACCCACTAGGCAGACCCTTAAGCTTAAACTGATTATAACCCTGTTGATTCCCAAAATTACCCCTTAATCCTATGAAAATTATTGTATTACCCTAAGCCTTATTAATCTGATGTTAGAACCTATATAAGTTCAAACCCAAAACTGATTTCTGGTTGATCTATCTACAGCCATAACCAATTCACAACCTAAGTTCAAACAGTGATTCAAACTCAAAAATCAGATCACAAAGGGGTGTCAATCAGATGGAATGAGTTGATCATATTGGGAACCAATCCTGATCAACTCAAACCAACTAATCAAACAGGTATTTGCTAAAGTCAAGCTAAAATTGAAGCATTTATGAATCAAGAAGTGAGGTTCAAGTGAACAACCAAAGAGAACAAAGTGTAACCTATAAATGAATAGGCTGCTTGGTTTCAAAGATGAAAACTGAACACACCAGCAGGTTCATTTCAATACAACATTGGCACAGAAAAGAGNCAAGTCCAAACATATGTAGTATTCAACGTAACCTGGGCCATCTTATTCCGAATTGGGCCTAGTTAATTATTTCTACACATATTCACAGTTTTGCACATGCAAAAATATAAGAGGATAGTATCTAACTAAGCAAATTACATGCAAGTTTTAGAAAAAGCAAATAGTTGGAGTGAAGTAACTTAAGGGTCAAGGTTTAATCCTAAATTCAGACAATTGATTGTTGGAGCTAGACTGCCATAGTATTAAAACAATCTACTAGCCTGGTTTTAGTTAACATGCATTTGAACCTATACTACCTAATAACCAAACTAAAACAATAAGACATTATTGAATACATTACTATAACACTATCCAGTTATACAAAATGGCAAAAATTTATACAAACAGTAGTGTATAGAATGTTTTAAGTACAATCAGTAACAAGAAAAGAAAAAAGCTATATCAAGACTTCAAAACTTTCAATCTTTCCTAATGTATTCATGCTCCCATATTTTCGGTTTACAATGTGTATCAGTTGTGTACCTGATATTTGAAGCAAAGGAAGAGGAAGATCAGCAAAAATGCAGTAGCAAACAACAACAGAAACACCCAGCAACAACCAATAGCAACCAGTAATACCCAGCAAATAGAACAGAGCACAACCAGCAGAAATAATACCTAGTGACAGATTTTAAAACCCACAGGACTCCAGCAGAACCCAATGAAGCAGTAACAAATAACCAAATAGCAACCCAGGAAAAACAATTTGAAACCCAGCAGTACCAAATGCAATCACAGGCAAAAACAGAAGGGAACCAGAAGCAATAGAACAGTAGTTNTGCTTTTCTAGTTTTTAAGCAAATTAATTGATGATATTTATTTAATCGATTACACATACACAATTGGTAACAAACAAACAGAATCAAACATACAAACAGGATGATTCATGTGACTTTGGACAGAAACAGGGGACTTATGAAACTAATTATTCGACGACATTATTCAAATCGAATATATAGTTATAACACCTATTTAACAATGGACAGAAGAAAAGTCGACCAAATAAAAGGTCTGGAGATGGACAGAATAATTGATACGAAAATTGAAAAATCAATTAAAACTAAACTAAACACACAAACAGATATTAATAGAACATAAATAGAACAAAGGCAGAGGAAAAATTACCTCAGAAACTCAAAATCTAGACGACCCAGGTTTGAACTCAGACTCGAACACCTTTGAGGTCGAACGGACCTTAATCGAGTGTTCTCAACTGAGAACACTTCGACTAAGGTCGATTAGACCCCAAATCTTCCTTTAATTTGGACAGATTCCATGGTTTGGAATTTCGAGGGTTCTTGTGTTTGATTTGGGACTCGAACATTTCTAGCCAGATTCGAACCAAACCAAGTGCATTTTGGGTATGGGGGAGGTCAGGGGGTGTTGTGGTGTGAATTTGAAGTGTATTGGGGTAGGTCCAGGTTTGGCTCGAATCTTCGATTAAAGATTCGAGAAGTTCCAGAAAGATTCGAGCTAAACGGTTGGTGGATTTGGAACCAGGGCTGGTCAGATGGTCTTAGGGTGTTGGTTTGGTGACTGGCGGCGTTGTTGCCACCGGGTTTCAGATAAAGGTAACCTAAGGCAGCTAGGGTTTTGCTCTTATCTCGTCTTTGAGAAAGACGATGAACAGGAAAGGGAGGAGGGAGGTTTGGATTGGGGGGGCTGGGTAGGATATTAGGCTTATATAGGAAAGGGAACGATTGATCTTAGTCATTGGATCAATCATGATCAACGACCAGGATCATTTCATTTAAGAGAAACGACAACGTTTGGTCTCAGTAAGAGACTGGGTCGACCCGGGTGAGATGGAACGGGTTGAACGGGAAGCTTAGGACCGTTAGATCAATAGTAATGGACGGTGCAGATATGACCACCTGAAACGGCGCCATTTCAACCAACGTTGGGACTGAAATGGACCGTTAGATCTGTTTGATCAACGGTCCAGATTTAAGATGCTGAAACGGCGTTGTTTGGTTAGTCTGAGAGATCAGGCAATTGGGTTGGGTCATTTGATCGTTTGGGCCTGACTTTGGGGTCCAAAAATGATGGCCCAGGTCTGATTTTGTTCACATTTTTCATTTCTTCTTCTTTTTTCTTTCATTTTCTAATTAACAAAAATTCTACATTAAATTTTTAACATCAAAATTAAACTACAAAATATTAATAAACCCTTAATAACAATTAACACACAAGATTAACAAACAAAATCATGCATTCGGACAATAAATGACAAAAATATAACAAATACACCTTTTTGTGATTTTCTTCCTTTTAAAATCAAATCATGGTTTAAATAATTCCTAAGTGCACAATTA
>MU790269.1:25378-45936 GCA_026770625.1 Nicotiana glauca
TCGACATGGGAGTCCGAGTCTGATATGCGTAGCCGTTATCCTCATCTGTTTCCCGACTCAGGTACTTCTTTCTTTTGTCCGTTTAAGGAAGACCGGTTGTTTTAGAGGTGGAGAATGTGACGACCCAAAGGGTTATCACTTGTTTTTCTCTCTTTTTCGCGCTTTTGAGGCCTTGAAAACCTCATTTTTACTTGCCTCAATTTTCGTGCGCAGTCCGGGTGCCTAGCCGGAAAGATTATATGTTAAATTATGTGAAAAATTTAAAAATGTGGCTTTAAAATGATTAAAGTTGATATCGGTCAATATTTTTGGTAAACGGACCCGGACCCGTGATTTGTCGGTCCCGGAGGGTCCGTAGAAAAATATGGGACTCGGGCATGCGCCCGGAGTCAAATTCCGAGGTCTAGAGCCCGAGAAAAGAATTTTTTTTGTGATATTATTTGTCTGAAATTGTTAAGGAAATTGGAAATGAAATTTATTAAAAAACTATGGTATCGGGCTCGTATTTTGGTTCCGACACCTAGTACAAGTCTTATATATGGTTTAAGCGCTATCTGTAAAGTTTGGTTTAAAACGGACGTCGTTTGACGTGTTTCGGACTATAAGTTCCAAATTTGAAAGTTTGCGAAGCTTGAAGGAAAATCATGTGTTTTGCGGCTTAATTCCACGTATATGATGTTATTTTTGGCGATTTGATCGCACGAGTAAGTCTGTAGGATGTTTTTGAGGTTGTGTGCATATTTGGTTTGGAGCCCCGAGGGCTCGGGTGAGTTTAGGATAGGCATCGGATTGCATTTCTCATTTTTGAAAATCTGGGATTTCTCAGCTTTGGTGTCTTCGCATTTGCGAGTCTCGCAAATGCGAGTTCGCAAATGCGATAAAATGGAGGCCTGGCAGGTTTCGCAAATGCGAATGAGATCATCACAAATGCGAAGGGCCATGGATCGCAATTGCGAGGCCCCTTTCGCAAATGCGAAAGTCCCAGTGTTGGCCTGGCTTCGCAAATGTGAAGCTGTGTTTGCAATTCTCATATTTGGTCGGGGTTCACAATTGCGAACCCCAGTTCGCATTTCCCACATCTGCAACCTGCATTTTTCATACATAGATGAATTTTCACCTCATTTCTTCATTCTTTCAACTCAAACACTCCATAGGCGATTTTCTAAGAAACGTTTCTTCCCCAAATCATTTGTAAGTCAATTTTTACTAAACTTCTTCAATCTTCATCGTCATTAAACATGTTTTCATCTTAAAATCATAGATTTCCATGGGTGAAAATGGGGATTTTGGGTAGAACCTAGGTTTTCTTAAATTTGGGGATTTGGACCTCAAATTGAGGCCCGATTATTAAACCAATCATAGATATGAACTCGTGGGGGAATGGGTAACCGGGTTTTGGTCCGAACCTCGGGTTGTGACCACGTGGGCCCGGGGTCATTTTGGGAATTTTTGAGTAAAACTTTGTGAAATTCATTTTCATGCATTCAAATTGATTCAATTAGCATTTGTTGATACATTCAAGTAATTTGTGACTAGATTCGAGTGGTTTTGTGGTGAATTCGAAGGGTAAAGCTATACTAGAGGCTTGAGTTGAGTTTGGAACATTTGAGGTAAGTGTTTGATCTAACTTTGGCTTGAGGGAATAGGATTAGGGTGTTGTTTGCAAATTGCTAAATGTTAAGTACGGTGTATAGGCATGGTGACGAGTATCTATACACCGATGTCTAGCATGACTGTGGGTCCTTGTTTGTACTTATTCTGGTATTGTTATGACTCTTCCATGTTAATTGATGAATCCTATGTAATGTGAAGAGTATGAGGATTGATTGTGAATTGTAAATTCTTTGGAGCGTTGGCTCGAACAATAAAAAGACTATTGGGTAAGAAATGAAGGAAACAGAAAGAAATATGATTAATCCCTTGCCGGATGGTTTGAGTATATAGATTATCTCCCTTGCCGGGATGTGAAAGTTATTGTTGTTGCTCCCTTGCCGGGATTTGCTATTTAATTGTGTTTTTCCCTTACCGGGACATTTCTTATTATTGTTTATCCCCTCGCCCCGTTTGGTTGTGATTGTTGTTTGGGTGAGGAAGAGTGATACTGCACAAAGGGTCATTCCGTGCCATGTTTTGATTATATTTGCACGAATGGTCATTCCGTGCCATGTTTTGATTATATTTGCACGAAGGGTCATTCTGTGCCATGTTTTGATTATTTATGCACGAAGGAACATTCCGCGCTCTGATTTGATTACAATTGCACAGAGGGTCATTCTGTGCCATAATATGAGAGTTATGTGAGGGAAAGCACGAAGGTTGATGCCGTGCACTTTGTTTGATTGCTTTTGGTGAGAATGAGAGTAAAAGCACGAAGGTTGTTGTCGTGGAACTGTTAATTTTCCTGCTCTCATTAATTATTGTTATTGCCCTATTTCTTACTTAAATTGTTGACCTTATGTCCGGACTGTACCTCCCTTATAGTATGCTCCCCTCCCTCTTAACTGTTTAATTTCTGTGCTCTTTCCTTTTATTGCATACATATGTATTGAACTGCACATGTTGGTTTGGTAGTCCTGTCTAGCCTCATCACTACTTCGCGGGGTTAGGCCAGGCACTTACCTGCACATAGGGTCGGTTGTGTTGATGCTACACTTCTGTGCTCTTTTGCACAGATCACGGTACCGGAGCAGCTTTTGGACCACATCAGTAGGATATTGATCTGGAGTTGACTTCAGTCCAGGGACTTTTGAGGTATCCTAGCTGACGTTCGCAGGCCAGAGTCCCTTCTTTGTTACAGTTTGTTTTCCTCGTACCGAGACAAACATTGATATATTTCTATTCAGACTTGTTTGTAGCACTCTTTAGTAGCTCGTGAGTTAGCAACACCAGTCTTGGGTAGAGAAATATTAAACTTTCGCATTTTGGGTTTTCAGTTATCTATGTTTTAAAGACTTCTACTTTTATTTAAATGACTCATTATAATTATTATTGTTGGGATATTATCAGAAAATATTTAAATGCTTGGCTTGCCTAGCTCCGACAGTAGGCGCCATCACGACTCCCGATGGTGGGAAATCCGGGTCGTGACAGAAACTCCTTTGTTTGACTCGAAAGATGTTAAACTCTTTCTCAGCAAATCAATCAAAAGAGATAAAGGGGTAAATCGTAATCGAAGATAATAAACCCTAGGATCACTTTAATAATCGGTATAGTAGTAATAATAAAGGAGAGAGGGAGAGAAAATGAGTTTGTATATTAAAATTCATCTGCCTATTACAAGGCTAGGATCCCCTTTATATAATAGGGAATCCGAGCTTAGTTATTGGAACAACAAAATCAGAGTACATTCTATAACAGAGCCGATGATAATGCGAGTTTGTTTGTCCTCTTACCCTTGGGTTGTCCCCCATATCGACTCATAGATATTCAGTAGTTGATCTTGTTGACCTTGGGACGTGATTGATCAAATTCGACCCCATTTAGTTAGTCCCTCCGCTCGTCGGGATCGCAACGAGATGCATCTTCAACGGGCAAAATCAATGCTTCCGTTAGGGAGAGTTTGACTTGTCAAAATGTTACTACGTGACCGGTGGGAGACGGTAATCATATTTTTCAGAACGTTGAAGTAAAACACTCTCCCCTTGCTGACGTTAACGTTCACATACGTCATTATTATGCGTATTCTCGAGGCAGAAAAACTGATGCTTTGGCTCTTGGTTTCCCGCGCCGATTTGAAGTTTGCCGCCTCAATTCTGGCACCACCCAACCTTATAAATAGGGGAAGGATTCAATTTTGTTGAAGAACTTTGGTCATTCCTGAGAATTTCCCAATTCTCCTCTTTTGATTTTCATATTCCTGCGCTTTCGTTCTTCACCAGAGATTTTTCTTCTTCTTTATTTCATTTCGTGCGACCTTCTTCGAACAAAACTATGCCTAAATCCCACCGTGCCAATGAAAGGGTTCCTGAGGTTTATCCATTGAATGTGCCACCCTCCTCCGATGGCGGAGAGGTGGAGGTGGAAGAGGATGTCAGTCCTCGTACGGTGGAAGCATTATTACCGAGGCACTCTTTGCCTCAATGTGATTTCAATAAGGATTCTCCTACTGTTCCAATTCCAGTGCTTTCTGAGACGGAAAAGAATCACTTAGATGACCTCCGTGCAAAATATGGTATTCTCGCCTATGTAGAGATGATCCCGGCGGGGGAAGACTACGTTGATGTTCACAGGCTAGGTTATTGTTCCCTCTACAAATACCATTTTTTGATAGGCTACGGCCTTCCTCTTTTTCCCTTAGCGGAAGAGTTTAGCAGATTCTATCACATCTGCCCGGCTCAGCTTACACCATACATGCTTAAAGTGCTTCTGCTGTTGACCAAATACGTAGCTTTGGCCGAATGTGATGTCTATGTTCATCATCTCCTGCACTTGTTTACAACCGGCTTCCTTAGAGGGACCATGGTGCATTTGAGAATCCGTGGTACAAAGGGGTTGGTGGTCGAAACAGACGACCAGGCGAGCCGTAAATTCTAGCACAAGTACTTCTTTGTCAGGACCGAGCATGTGGTTTCTAACCCTACCGAATTTCCAGAGAGATGGAACAAGACACGTAAGTGTTGTAGCTCATTAGGTTCTCTGTTGCATGCTATCATTCAATTCTAATTTTTGTATTTGTAGCCATGGCTCTTCCTTCTCAGCCCGTCGTTGGTCTCAGGAACTGGTTCGCCAGCCTGCTACCTCACGTAGAGGAGACTCGAACTTGGCCTGCCTTCATGCAATGTTACGGCCATCAAGTTTTTTCACGTAAACTTTTGATTTTATTTCGTTGGTTAGACGACCTTGCTTAACTGTGATTTTGTGGTATTAGGTCGAGGTGCTGCTAGGAGGAGGGTGCCAATCCCTGCTTTCATGCGACCTAATACCGCCGCGAATGCTCGAGATATTCTATGCGAGTCTGTCCGAGAGGGTCATCCTTTAACTTCCCAATAGAGAGCCACGTCCACAGCTGCATCTATGGGGGAGTCAACCTTGTTAGCACTAGCCCCATAACCCATCGACGAGTCTTCTAATGGTGAAGAGTCATTGGAAAGAAAAAGGAGAAGACTGGAGATGGGAAAAGGGGTGGCCACTGAAGTTGGCGATAGTGGAGCATCTCGGGCGGCCCCGGTGCCCATGTTTATGGCCGACGCTATCCGATCGGGGAGGCCGGCCCGTGAGGAGAGAGTCGGCCCAAGGGTTAGTTCGGTGCGCCCCGCTGAGAGGGGCTCGTCAACTAATGTCGGAGGGCCTAACATGGAAGCTAATAAGTCGGGTTCCGATGTCGCTCCGGAGGACGTAGATGAATTTTTGGGTTGTCATACCCATGTTGAGATGATGATGGATGGGTCCGACCATCGCATAACAATTCCTGGACACTACAACTTGTTGCTAAGTAGTGAGCAGGTTGCATCGACCCTTACCCTTCTATGAGCCGCTCCTGAGAGTGATATGCTCAGAACGATGAATGATATGGAGCTGTCTCGGAAGGTCACCGGCATGGCCTTACGGGTAGGTTTCCTCACCCCCCTTCTTTTTTGTTTATTGTAGGATGGACATGGAAATATGCTTACTTCTATTTATTTTTTTAGACCCTCGTCCTGGAGATGGAGAGGGATCATCGTGAGCGAAAGAAGACGAACCTCTATAAGAAGATGTTGAAGAAATATCGAAAATACTACGCTAAGCACCGACGATGGCCGACCTCTACCAACAGGACCCTGAGTTCCAGGTGTTCCGTGAGGAGCTTAAGTAGAGGGAGGCCAGGTTGGAACGTAGGGGGGCAGAGCTAGAGGAGACAGATGGGGAGCTAGTGAGGGTCGTTGCTCGTAGCAGCGAGTTAGAGGCCCTACTTAGGTCAAAGGAGGATGAAATCAAATTGAATCGAGGGGTGGCTGCAGAGAATGCCGACCTGAAGCAGAAGGTAGCTGGTTTGACTGCCGAGCTTGGTGCTAAGATGGCAGAAATTTACAGACTCAAGGGCTAGCTAAGCGCTAATGCCGACAAACTGGCCGCGTTGCAGAGGCAGGTCGCCCCACCGAGATCATAGGAAATGGATTTCCATTCTCGGCCCTCCTCATCCCGTCCCTCATCTAGTCGTGGTCCGCCTTGTAGTGCCAATGATATGTGGGTCTACGCGGAGGCTCGACTTGATGTATACATGGCTCTTCACGCCGAAGGCCGGGCGACAGAGGCGGAGGTTCAGGCGGTGCGAAATGAGGCGCGCACAGCTCGTAAATCATGTGGGTACTACCCCGACTCTCTTGATGGGGAGGGTGCTACTTCTGAGGACGTCAATCTCCTTGACTCAAATTCATAGTGTCACACCTCCTTTTTTACTACACCCCGATGAGAGGGTATAATAAAAGTGTTTTACCCATTAAAGGACAATCAAAATGGGATTATTTAATCAAAGAATTCAGAGTCGCCACTTGGGAGATTTATAGTGTCCCAAGTCACCAGTTCGAATCCCGAATCGAGGAAAAGATTAACTCTGTTTAATAGTCCGCGAACCAGAAATTCGGGTAAGGAATTATGTTAACCTGGGAGAAGGTGTTAGGCACTCCCGAGTTCCGTGTTTCTAACACAGTCGCTCAACTATTATATTCGATTTAATTATTTGATTTTAAAATATTTTGAACCTATGCGCATTTTAACTTTTAACCACTTTATTTAATTATTTTAAAGAAAGATTGTAATGTTGTTAAAACATGTCTTGAACCACGTCACATAAATGCACCCGCAGTCTTCGACATATTTTAACATTATTGAGATTTAGATTTGGGTCACATAAATGTGCACCCAAATTTAGAAAGGTAAATTATTAAAATAACGCGCCAAAAGCAACTACGCGTTTTCATCATTACGGGGGCCAAGGAAATTTGTTAAATAGCACGCCTCAAATTCTAGGGATTTTAAAATAAGTAATTAAATGAGGGCCACGCATTTGAAGTTTTATTTGGTGAGGCGCACCTCAATTTATTTTAAAAGGTAATTCAAACTAGGTTTAGGAAGTCCATGGGCTATTTATTATCTATTATGACTTGCCTCCATAGTCGTGCGTACTAATAAAACTCAAGAAATTCCAAGACCTTTCACACTAAGTTCAAATTACACTGTTGCATAAATGCATGCCCACTTCCTTCCGAATTTGGGCCCAAGGGAGCCCAACGACTCGTTGCAGGTGATACTAATCCTACAAACTGTTGAACGACATCGAAACCAGACCTCAATAGAGGGACCTGTTCAAACTTGTTGCAGCTGTAAAGCAGGGGACTCAAGATCGAGTCCCTGCGGTTTCATTCAAGCCCAGTATTGACTAAAAGGGAATTGAGATCAAGCCTTACCAAACATCATACATTGAAACACTTAATTGGAACCACTAAGATCCATTTTTTAGTGAGCCACATTCACAGGACAAATATCTACACAGCATAAATTGAATTTTACTCAAATCACTTCATTAGATAGTCATGCTAAGTATTCACATTCAAGTCGACTAAGCCTTTCAATTTTAACAAAAAAAAAAAACTTCTAGGTTAAAATCAATCACATACATTTCTAAGATAAGTTAGTGTATGTTTTCCTTTGTTTTAAAGAAGACTAAACAATGCTCCTCCCTTCTTTTAACACAACATCACACTAGCTATCACTTAAGAAAGATATCAGACCACCCCTTTTGCACAAACATTGTATTATGTCATAACCTTTGATTGAAACTTGCAACTACAAAGGGTCCCGATGTCAGGGATATACTACTTAACTAAACTGAAATCAAAATGCAGTCCAAAATCAAATATTATAATGAGAGTCGAATTATTACAAGTCAGGCATCTACTACAAAGGGGGAAAAGCAAAATGAATCCTTATTAAACACAAATTGATTACAGCCCTTCAGAGAAGTCTCATGTCAATTAATGTGCTGGAAGGCATGGTATAAGTTCACAGCCAGAATTTAATCAACTAGAAATCAGAATGTGGTGATTAATGGAAGAGAAAAGTCGAAACAAGCAACCAACAACTTGTTATATTCCCAAACTCGTGCTTCACACTACATTTAGATAATGTCCATAAGGGCAAAATATACCTGCGATAAGAAGGAAACAAAGAAGGAAATGAAGGTCAGTAGGCACAGCAACAGCAAATCAACAGAATAATTTCAACCAAACAGTGACCCAGCAAGCCAAATAATTCCAAAACTCTGCTATTACTCCAACTTCAAATCATTTCAGCTCCAAATGAATCAAGGATGGTTTCAGAAATGAAAGAAAAGATCCAGAAATCATAAAAGGAAATGAGAGCTCAATGGAACAGTGAATGATTTCAGTCGCCTCTTTTCTCTGGTTTTTGTCTCTTAATCTCTCGAAATTAAACCATTTCAGCTCTTAACCAAATCAACACTCATTTCAGGAGCTTAAGATCTCAGAAATCACAAAGGAACAATCAATGGACCCTCATGCTTACCCTGAGCAATAAACATGGGTTTGGACTGCCTAGCCCATAATCACTTAATCCAAACTGGACTAAAACATCCCAAAACATCAAGCAATTCAACTCATCCATTAACACTCAACATAGAGGTAACCCACACTTGAATGATTTTAACAATTAACCCTAAGTCTATACCATTAACCAATTGTACTCAACGGCCCTAAACAAGCTGAAACTACTCCAAGTAAAAAAAACGGGAACGAAGTAACAAAACAAAAAAATGAGAAAACTAAAAAAAGAATCGAAAGAAGGGATAGGGAAGTACCAAGTTGACCGGACTTGAATCAACGAATTGAAAAACTCCGCCGAACGAGGCAAGCAACAAAACTCGACCAGTTAATAGCGTCTTGGTTGGAAACTGTTGACTCTCGAACGAACCAAAACTAACATTAATTAATTGTTCTTGGCCAGAACAATTGTTTAATGCAAATCTTGACTCCAATCGAGGATGAATATCAAGAAACCAACTCGGGTTGGGGGCAACCTAGGGCTTTTCCTCACATTTCAGATCTGAAATCGACAAGATTAAGTGTATTTTGTGAGAACTAATAGAAGTTTAATGTTCAGGGGGGCATGAGGGGTGGATGGTGAGAATTTGGTGAGGTTTGGAGCTTGGTCGCATGTGGAAATGGTGGGTGAAGGTTTCGGAGAAGGGGAAGATGAAGACGATGAGATGGGAAATTGAATTGGTACTGTCTCTGATGGGTTCGGACATTTTTAAGAGAAATGAGGGAAATTATGGGAGCCGTTGCATGAGTTATATTGAAGGGCTCATATTTGTTTTGGGAACTCAAAACGACGCCGTTTGGACTTCCAAGGGAACCGGGACCGGGTCACAGAACTGGACTTGGGCGGCTCTTGCTTGGTTTGGAGGGGATCTGTTTGGGCTTAAGAAAAGTTAACAAAAATTGACCCAAAACCATTTTCTTCTCTTTTCTTTTCTTTTCAAATTAACCCCTTTTAATTTCATTTAAATTAAAACTAAAAATAAACCCAAATTAATTCGTACTCAAATTATTTTAGCAAATTAATTACCACAACTAATAGATTAAATAAAAACTACTCAAAATCCAAATTAAAATTAAAAGGTGCAAAATGGCAAAAAAAATTGTGATTTTCCTTTTTATAAAACAACTTAATTACTTGATTAATCCTAAAATGTTAAATTAAACCCTAAATACGAATGCACATACTTTTTTTATTTTTCATGAATTAAAGAAAATAAACGTGCACAAACAAATGCAAACAATTAACAGAAAATGTCACAAAAATTAACAAAATTGCAATAATGAAAGAAAATTATTTTATTTTTAAATTATGGGAGTAATTCATATAGGGGAAAAATTACGTTCTCACAGCTGCCCCTCTTTGCTCGGAAACACGAAGAGTTTTTGTGCAAAGAAAAAGTGAGAGGATAAGAGTGATTTTTGCCCGTTTGAATACTCTGTGGGAAGCATTTTTGAAAGATTTGACCGCAACCTTCTTTCGAGGTTGCCTACATATCCTTGGCTAAAAGGAATCAGGTCAGTGTAGTTCAGGAATGTTTGGTAGCTGGGACTACCATGAAGATGTGATTTCACTGTTGTTGTTGTTGCTGATGCTGCTTACTGAACCCCTTATTACACAATGTCAAAATAAAAAGAAGCTAGACTAAACTATGATCTATGAATTACAAAACCTATCTATCTCTTCAAACTTAATCTTGAAGCTTTTGTTGCCATGCTGACTTGTATTCTTCCGGTGAAATTCCTCTGTTGTCGACTTGAATTATAATCCGAGATGTTTTCCTTTCTTCGGGTGGATGCCTGACTGCCAACTTGACCTACACTTTGAGATGCTTTCCCTTTCTCTAGGTGGACGCCTGACTGTTGACCTATATTTTGAGATGTTGCCCTTTCTCCAGGTGGACGCCTGACTGCCGAACTGTATTTGAGATGTTGCCCCTTTATCCAGGTGGGCACCTGACTGTTGAATTTGAATTGTATTCCCTTGCTCTCCAGGCGGGGTCCTGACTACTGAACTTGAATTGTATTTTGAGTTGTTGCCCCTTTCTCCAGGTAGGCACCTGATTGCTGAACTTGTATGTATTCCCTGCTCTCCAGGAGGGCTCCTAATTGCTAAACTTGAAATGTATTCCTATGCTCTCCAGGTGGGCTCCTGACTACTAAACTTGAAATGTATTCCCATGCTCTCGATGTGGGCTCCTGATTGCTAAACTCGAAATATATTCCCATGCTCTCCAGGCGGGCTCCTGACTTCTAAACTTGAAATGTATTCCTTGCTCTCCAAGCAGGCTCCTGATTGCTAAACTTGAGTGTATTCCCTGCTCTCCAGGAGGGCTCTTGATTGCTAAACTTGAGTGTATTCACTGCTCTCTGGGAGGGCTCCTGATTGCTAAACTTGAATATATTCCCATGCTCTCCAGGAGGGCTCCTGATTGCTAAACTTGAATGTATTCCCTGCTCTCCAAGCGGGCTCCTGATTACTAAACTCGAAATGTATTCCCATGCTCTCCAGGCGGGCTTCTGATTGCTAGACTTGAATGTATTCCCTGCTCTCCAGGCGTGCTCCTGATTGCTAAACTTGAATGTATTCCCTGCTCTCCAGGCGGGATCCTGATTGCTGAACTCGAAATGTATTCCCCACTCTCCAGGCGGGCTCTTGATTGCTAAACTTGAATATATTCCCTGCTCTCCAGGCGGGCTCCTGATGGCTAAACTTGAATGTATTTCCTGCTCTCCAGGCGGGCTCCTGATTGCTAAACTTGAGTGTATTCCCTGCTCTCCAGGTGGGCTCCTAATTGCTAAACTTGAATGTATTCCCTGCTTTCCAGGCGGGCTCCTAATTGCCAAACTTGAATTGTATTCCCATGCTCTCCAGGCAGGCTCCCGATTGCTAAACTTGAATGTATTCCCTACTCTCCAGGCGGGCTCCTGATTGCTAGACTTGAAATGTATTCCCTGCTCTCCAGGCGGGATCCTGATTTCTAAACTTGAAATGTATTCCCATGCTCTCCAAGCAGGCTCCTGATTGCTAAATTTGAATGTATTCCCTTCTCTCCAGGTGGGCTCCTGGTTGCTAAACTTGAATGTATTCCCAAGTTCTCCAGGCGGGCTCCTGACTGCAGAATTTGAACTTTTTCTCCCTGTTCTCCAAGCGGGTACCTGATTCCAACAAAAATAGATAAAACAAAGGAAAATTAAGGTATTACTTCCACTAAGTCATGTTATCTAAGAGAATCTTAAACTACATCATATTATCCAGGAAGGTCCAGAAATCAAAATCAAGTCTTGTCCTAAAAATGACACTTTTACGACTGAATTATACTACCCTATAATAAAATTTACGCTACATCTTGTGATCTAATGAAAATCTTAATAGTAGGTCCCCTTATTCATGGAGGGGTCTTGAAAACTCCTAATTGAATCCTATATTAAACATGCAAACTTTGAAACCAACTTACATTCCTTTATGTTATTCATGATTGTTTTGAAATTTAACTAAGCCACATTTTCCAAGAAGGTCCTGAGAGTTTACAGTCAAACCTGTTTGGTGCTTGCTCTTCCCTTACGGAGAGTTTCTCCAAAACAAACAAAATTTCCTACCCCTGTTTCAATCAAAGGAAAATATTTTCAGTTTAAAATGGTGGTTAGTTGATGGCATTCTTGCTGAAGGTATCTCTGCTGCCATGTTTTGTTTTGACCTGCTTCCCCGAACTGGCCCTGAATCGCTTGACTTTCTGACTGAATTTCAAACCCCATGACCTTTGACGACCCAAGTGTTCTATACCCATACTGTTTTTTTACACCTCTAACCCATTTACCTGAACCTTTGCATCTCCCACGACAGCACCAAATCATTCTACCAATGAAACTTTCGGTGATTCCTTGTATCCCACTTTACATCATGCTATCTTTGGTATGTTCTGGAAACACTGTGCTTTGCAATTTTTGGAAGTTGGTAGTGAGCTTTGAAATCCTTTCTTATTTGCTTTGAACAAGACTGACATTGAAACATCTTAGAGAAATAGACCCCAAAGGAAATGAAATGCAATGACCTTGAGAGTTAAGGATAAAGAGAATCTAAAATCGGACGACTTGCTAAAAAGAAAAGGGACTTATTCGAGTGGAAAAGCTGGTACCATTGATCATGACATGCATTTCGTACTAGTCGTCCCAATCCGTCCAACCAATCAACTTTCAGTTGCCATACTTTGTTGCCCCAGAATTCCATAACCTGATTTCATCACACAAACCCTAACCTTGTTCATCATGTGGTGTCCTGAACGGTTTTCACCCACAGACCTCTTTCATTTGTTCACTTCTCAACTCACTTTCGCCTTAAGGTACCCGTGAGGGTTTTCACCAATAAGACTCTCTCATTTTCATTTCTCTCAGCTCCCATCACCTTACGGTGCCCGTAAGGGTTTTCACCAATACGACTCTCTCATTTTTTATTTCTCTCAGCTCTCGTCGCCTTACGGTGCCCGTGAGGGATTTCACCAATAAGACTGTCTCATTTTTCATTACTTTTCATGCTTGGACCGGAGTGTTGCCCCTGATATGAATCACCACTTCCTGCTTGACTTGGCATTTTTTGAAGACTTATCAGAAGGTCTTTCTTTGGACCGTAATGTGGGATTTTGGATAGGGTTAGAAATAAAGAGCATTAAAGGCTCAAAACAATTCAAATGGGTTTAAAATTACAACTTTCAGAATCTGATTTCTTACAACAACCGCAACTTCTGCCCCAGTTTCTTGCTTGGGGACTTTTGGATTTTTATTTTGATGGGACCGAACCGTGAGGCTGCTTACGTATCCTTAAAGGAATTAGGTCATAACGTAGTTAGTAATTGCTTTGTTGTTGTGATTTTTCCTTTCTTTTCCTTCCACTTTCTCTTCTTTTCTTTTCTTTCTTCCTTTCCCTTTTGTTGTTTTGTCCTTTTTCCTTTTCTTTTTCTCTTTTTCTCTTTTTTTTCTTTTTTTTTCCTTTTTTTTCTCTTTTTTCATTCTTTTTTTTCCTCTCTTTTTCCTTTACTTATCTTTCACGCTAGTACTTCTGATTTCTGATCCTTGCTACAGATTCTGAAAAAGGGGTATGAAAGAAAATCAATAAACTCAAAGGGGGCAATGAAGGATAAAGTGTTTAGATATCAGAAAAGAATGCCTTCGTCATTCCAATCTTCAAAATATGTCAAGTACAAACAAATACAATTAAATCAAAGAAAATCATACGTAATATCTCTTGACCACATCGAAATTGATGGACATTTATACACACTTGTCTTCTACATCTGTTAAGTACAAAGCACCATTTGACAACACTCTAGTTATAATGAATGGCCCTTGCCAATTTGGGGCGAAATTGCCTTTGGCCTCAACCTGGTGTGGAAGGATACGTCTCACACTTGCTGATCCACTTCGAACTTTCATTGACGCACCTTCTTATTATATACTCTTGCCATTCACTATTTATACAATTAGCCATGCCATATTGCTGCCAATCTTTTCTCATCGATCAAACTCAATTGTTCCAGGTGGGTTTCTACCCATTCATCATCATCAATCTGTACCTCATCATCACACTCCATTTGGGATTCTCATAATTAACTTGGCTATTAAAACTCGGCCGAAGACTCCTCATGTATGTCATGTTATTGAAACCAGCATAAAAGAATTGTACATAAAAAAACAAAAGTAAAAACTATCGGAAGTGATGGAAAAAGAGAAATTGCATTTCATTGAAGACAAAGGATAACAGGGTTTGTCCATCAAACAAAAGTAAAATTCTAGGTCACAACCCTGGAATGACCCAAATAGAAAGGAAAATAAAGAAAACTACCGAGAGTCCCTCCGAGCAGGGAGAGGAGCGGCTTCCTAATTGCTAAGCTTCACATTCGGCCTAACAAAATTCACCTCTTCATCTTCAGAACCTTCCCTAATTTCTACCGTGTTCACTGCATCAAACAGACTTTGGACCCTCTCAAATCAACTCCTCATCAAAGACAACCACAGGCTTTGGAACTGCTGACACCGGATGCTTCACTACCCCTGACTTGACAAAAGTCCTGAAGAGGTGTGGGATAGGCCTAGAGAGCGGCCATGATTTCTTTTCCCACTTTGTAGCTTTCTTCAAATCATCCCCTGTAGGATTGAACCCCAGACCAAATGTACCCAGATTTTTACGTAGAGATACAGGCTACACAATACCTTCCAAAGATGCGCCCAAACCCTTACCCTGCACAAAACCATACTTCAACATCTCATTAGCTACAATGCAGATCGAAAGTTATAGCCTCAGCCTTAGAATGCATTTTCCTTCAAGAACCTTTTTGACAGACACCATTTCGGAAGTTTGATAAGTTAAAGGTCCTTTATCATCTCCGGCCTCAATAAATGGAGCATATGAAACTTTATAAAGGGATAAATCCTCCTCCCCACGTATAACTATCTCTTGTTTGTCCCACTCAAATTTCACCATTTGATGTAGTGACGATGGCACTGCCTTAGCCGCATGTATCCAAGGCCTACCCAATAACAAATTATACGGGGCGACCACGTCTAGAACTTGAAGTTCCACACTGAAACCAATTGGCCCTATCACCAATTCAAGCATTATATCTCCAGCAGAACCCTTTCCTTTCCCATCAAAACCTCGAACACCTACACTGTTCATGTGGATTCCTTCGGTGCCGATCTTCAACTTTTGCAAAGTGGACAGAGGGCAAATATTTACACTGGATCCATTATCAACCAACACCCTGGTGACAAAATAATTTTCGCACTTCACCGTGATACAAAGAGCTCGATTGTGTTCTGTACCCTCTATAGGAAGCTCATCGTCCGCAAAAGTGGTCCTATTTGCTTCGAAGATCCTGCTAGCAATCTTTTCTAATTGATTTACTGTGATGTTATCAAGAACATGTACCTCTTTCAGAATCTTCATTATGGCCCTGCGATGTTCATCCGATTGTGTCAACAAAGATAACAGAGAAATATTTGCTGGAGTTTTCCTTAATTGTTCAACAATGGAATAGTCTTGCACTTTCATCTTTCTCAAGAACTCTTCGACCTCCTCCTCGGTCACCGGTTTCTTTACTGGCATTTGGCTACCCTTGAACAGCTTGGACTTCCTTAATTCTTTGGAGGTAAGACATCCTCTGAAATGAGTAGATCCTCCGATCTCAACAAATTCTTCCCCCACTTCTTTTCCCTTATGTGTCATTATTGCTCGTGTGTAGTTCCATGGGACATCCTTTGTCTCAACCGCTGGCGACTGAGTTATTAATTTAATAGCAATAGGGGTAATGGGAGACCCTTTCACAACTATAACAGGCTTGCTTGGCATCCCTAGTACCACCAACTTTGGTTTTTTCCGACTTGCCCCGACACCACTCGAAGGCCCTTTTGCAAACATCACACGTTTTCTAGATACTTCATCTTACTCCACAATCTTAGCAGGGTTTTCAATTTCAATGGGAGGCCCGAAACGAGGAGCGCAATAGTATGGATCCGAGGTCTTTAAAGTTGGTTTTGTACCATATTATTGGGCATCAGGAACATTGAACAAGATTTCACTAGAAGATAGAGGGATCTGGCATGGGGAGGAGCTGAAAAAAAGGGAGTAGTTAATGACACGCTTGTATTGGCGGGTGTAGCGTGAAAAGGCTGGGACAAGATGCCAGGTTAGTTGTGGCTAGGGGTAAAGCCTGGGGTATGTTGGGAGGAGAGTCCAACGGCATTGGGAATCTGGGATTTTGATGGTAGTGGGACGGAAGCAAGACTTTCGATGTAGTTGGTGGGGAATGAGGGTAGAGAGTGCCCACTAATCCAAGCCTGGTACATCTCCATTATCTGGCGTTTCAACCTTTGGGCCTCGTCTTTCAACTCAAATTCTGATTCGACAACACCAATGTCCGATCCCTCACTAGTCATGGCTATCTTGCTGTTTAACCTAGCATTCATGGATGACTCGCCCGAATGCCACAAACTAACTACCTGTATGAACTCAAATCAATCAACAACAACCTTGATAGCAATTAAAGCTTTAACAGATTGGCAACCACACATTTAGGGGGCATGAATGCACCTAAGCAGTTAACCATTTCTATTATGCATTTGATCGGTTGCATGCGTCATCCCGGCTTTCCTTATTTCCACTTGAAACTTCTTTTGTTTTTCTCCTTTTTTCTTTCTCTTTTTTTTCATTCTTCTTTTTGCATTCTTGCCTTTTCTTTCTCTTTATTTTTATTCTCTCATTTTTCCCTCTTGTTTTGCCATTGTCTCCTTCTCTCGGTTTCTTATTTTTCTCTCTTTTTCTTTTCTTTTCCTCTCTGGTTTTTCCTGTCTTTTTCTTTTCCTCTTTTCATTTGGTTACGGTCGAATCCTATGGAGTTTGCCTACGTATCATGACCCCGCATGAATCAGACCAAGCGTAGTTCTTGGAGATAAATGTAAAAATAAAAAAAACATTTTGGGATTTTCAATTTTTTTCCAGTAAAATAAAATGTTCTGATTATAGCGACTTCTCCTACCGAATTTTACCATAAAAACCAACAGACTCAAGAAGGAAACTAACATGATAAAAATCAAGATTCATTTTGACTCAAACAGTTATCACTATGTTTCAAAATTTCCATAAAATATCCGGCTTTGCCCATACGGCCTTTCAGCACTTCGAGGGAGAAGATTTTAAGGCTGTGTTCGCTTAACCGGCCAAAACCTTGAAAAATGACCAAAGGCGGCCGTTCTTGCAAAAACAGCCTTGCGGCGCCCTTTTAGGGACATTCGGCTATTTTGACAAGAATGGCATCACCTTACTTATTTACAATAAACTTTTGTTTTTTTTCTTTTTGGCTATTTATCAAAATGAAGTTGGACCCGATTGGGGTTTCCCACGTATCTCACACCCTGTGAGAATCAAACTGGCGTAGTTCGGGCAAATACAATAAAAAAACAACTATTTTTTTAAAACAAAACCTTTTCCTCTTTGTTTGTTTTTTTATTTTATTTTCGTAAAAATCCGGTAGAGTTTCAGTACCATTTGGATATTGGTTTTTCTCTTTCAAAACATGTGATTACCCCTCTTAGCCCTCACATTGCTATTTTCTTTTCCAAACTCTCCCTTTTTATTCAAAAAGCCAGTCAGCATGCAATCCAAAGCAGATAAATGCACAAATAGGATGCATCAGGATGGTCTGTTATTTTGGGTACACCTGTCCTAGACGGACCCAACCCCTGTGTTGAGTCCCCTAAGTCAAATGCACATGATGCAGATAAGCGTTCCTACTAGGGATCCGGGATGAGGCTGAGCTATTCTAGATTTAAAACCTGGGTTTATTTGTTCTAAACCTGGCTTACCCGAGCGGGCAACTCGAGCCGAGGGGGCGGCGTACCGGTAACCAAAAGATCCTCCGACTTTGCAACTTGTCCGAGCCTCGTCCTATTTGGGATATGAAACTAACAGAAAGAAGTCACGACCAGCGTGCACTCCTTAGGAGGGAGAAGAAGAGGGTTTCGTAGCAGTTTATATATATAGTACAGATAATATCAAAGCGGTAAAAAGAAACATTTAGCACATTTAGGCCCAAACATGTAATAAAAATCAGATAATAAATAAAGCCAAATACAACAATTATTCCAAGCTCGAATTCTCGAACCCTAAACCGAAGTTCTGGGTTCTTGCCCCCAGCAGAGTCACCAGAGCTTCCACACCTCCTTTTTTACTACACCCTGACAAGAGGGTATAATAAAGGAGTTTTTCCTATTAAAGAACAATCAAAAAGGAATTATTTAATAAAAGAATTTAGAGTCGCCACTTGGGAGATTTATGGTGTCCCAAGTCACCGGTTCGAATCTCGAATCAAGGAAAAGATTGACTCTGTTTAACAGTCCGCGAACCAAAAATTCGGGTACGGTTTTTGTTTACCAGGGAGAAGGTGTTATGCACTCCCGAGTTTCGTGGTTCTAGCACGGTCACTCAACTATTATATTCGGCTTAATTATCTGATTTTAAAATATTTTGAACCTATGTGTATTTTAACTTTTAATGGATTTATTTAATTATTTTTAAGAAAGATTGCAACACTGTTAAAACACGTCTTGAACCATGTCACATAAATGCACCCGCGGTCTTTGACATATTTTAACATTGTTGAGATTTGGATTTGGGTCACATAAATGCGCACCCAAATATAGGAAGGTAAATTATTAAAATAATGCGCCTAAAGCAACTACGCGTTTTTAACTTTGCGAGGGCCATGGAAATATTCTAAATGACACGCCTCGAATTTTAGGGATTTTAAAAGAAATAATTAAATGAGGGCCACGCATTTGAAGTTTTATTTGGCGCGGCGCACCTCAATTTATTTTAAAAGGTAATTCAAACTAGGTTTAGGAGGGCCATGGGCTATTTATTATCTATTATGGCTCGCCTCCATAGTCGTGCGTACTAATAAAACTCAAGAAATTCCAAGACCTTTCACGCTAAGTTCAAATTAAACTGCTGCATAAATGCATGCCCATTTCCTTCCGAATTTGGGCCCAGGGAGCCCAACGACTCGTTGCAGGTGCTACTAATCCTACAAACCATTGAACGACATCGAAACCAGACCTCAATAGAGGGCCCAGTTCATACATGTTGCAGATGTAAAGCAGGGACTCAAGATCGAGTCCATACGGTTGCATTCAAGCCCAGTATTGACTAAAAGGGAATTGACATCAAGCCTTACCAAACATCATACATTGAAACAATTAATTGGAACCACTGAGAGCCATTTTTCAGTGAGCCACATTCACAGGATAAATATATACATAGTAGAAATTGAATTTTATTGAAATCACTTCATTAGATAGTCATCCTAAGTATTCACATTCAAGTCGGCTAAGCCTTCCAATTTTAACAAAAAAAAACTTCTATGTTAAAATCAATCACATACATTTCAAAGATAAGTCAGTGTATGTTTTGCTTTGTTTTAAAGGAGACTAAACAATGCTCCTCCCTTCTTTTAACATAACATCACACTAGCTTTTACTTAAGAAAGAGATCAGACCACCTCTTTTGCACAAACATTGCATTATGTCATAACCTTTGATTGAAACTTGCAACAACAGGGATATACTACTTAACTAAATTGAAATCAAAATGCAATCCGAAATCAAATACTATAATAAGATTCCAATTATTAAAAGTCAGGCATCTACTACAAATGGGGAAAAGGAAAATGAATCCTTATTAAACACAAATCGATTACAGCCCTTCAGAGAAGTCCCAAGACAATCAATGTGTTGCCAGGCATGGTATAAGTTCACAGCCAGAATTTAATCAACTAGAAATCAGAATATGGGAATTAATGGAAGAGAAAACTCGAAACAAGCAATCAACAATTTGTTATATTCCCAAACTCGTGCTTCACAGCATATTTAGATGATGTCCATAAGGGAAAAATATACCTAGGATAAGAAGGAAACAAATAAGGAAATAAAGGTAAGTAGGCACAGCAATAGCAAATCAGCAGACTAATTTCAACTGAACAGTGACCCAGCAAGCCAAATAATTTCAAAACCCAGCTATTACTCCAACTTCAAATCATTTCAGCTCCAAATAAATCAAGGATGGTTTCAGAAATGAAAGAAAAGCTCTAGAAATCAGAAAAGGAAATGAGAGCTCAATGGAACAGTGAATGATTTCAGTCGCCTCTTTTCTCTGATTTTTATCTCTTAATCTCTCGAAATTAAACCATTTTAGCTCTTAACCAAATCAACACTTATTTCAGGAGCTGAAGATCTTAGAAATCACAAAGGAACAATCAATGAAACAGTGAATTTAATGGAGTTCTTAGCAATTTCAGAAACCTTTTTTCCCTATCGCTTAGCTCTGCCTTCATATGCAAGAAAAGCATGCTTTTATAGGCAAGGAAAGTAAGGCAGTTGTAGAATGTTCAGATTTTCACTTTGGTCCTTTTCTAATTTTCTTTTTTGCTTAGATAGCCTCAATTAAAGGCCTGAAGCTCCAATTAGACCCCCCCCCCCCCC
>MU790269.1:56525-77680 GCA_026770625.1 Nicotiana glauca
CTAAAATAACATCAAAATCAAAGAATCAAACCACAAAACTCATAATTTTCATTTCAAAGTTCATAAACTTCCAACTTTAGCTATTTAGGTCCGAAACACGTCAAACGACGTTCGATTTCTACCAAATTTCACAGAAAGTGCTTAACGCATATTTAAGACCTGTATCGGACGTCGAAACCAAAATACGAGCCCGATACCTATATTTTCTAACTCATTTTCATTTCCATTTTTCCTTATAAATTTCAGAAAATAATTTAACAGAAAAATTCTTTTACCGGGGTTCTGGACCTCGGATTTCGACTCCGGGCACATGCCTGAGTCCCATATTTTTCTACGAACCTCCCGGGACCATCACATCATGGGTCCGGGTCCGTTTACCCAAAATGTTGACCAAAGTCAACTATATCAATATTAATATCATAATTCTTCAAATTTTTCACAGAATTCACATATTTTAACATAAAAACTTTCCGGCTTCGCGCCCGGACTGCGCACGCAAATAGATTTAACCATCAGCGAGGTTTCCAAGGCCTCGAAAGCGCAGAGAAAGAGGAATACGGTGATGACCCTTTGGGTCATCACACAGCGTGACTCCCCCTACCAGGACTGGTAGTGCTATTTCTCCAGATGTCCGCTCTACTGCATTATTAAAGCCCGTTAGTGTTATGCAATGCGGTATTATCTTATCCTTGAGCTTCATTCGCATGAGAACTCTCGGGTGGATAATACACGGGCCGCTTCCGTTATCTGCCATGATTCTTTTCATATATATATCAGCAATGTGTGATGTTATGACTAAAGCATCGTAATGAGGGAAAGACAAACCATCGGCATCTGACTTTTCGAAGGTGATACTGTCTTCGAAGTAATCATACCGTTCGTGAGTGATCATACACTTCAACTTATGCGTGGTGGTGAAATTCACGTGGTTGATCGCCGAGTAGTCGCCATCACCGATAATCATATGTATGATACATGCCGGCGATGGTGGCCTTGGTGGTCCTTGAGATGGGTCGCGTCCTCTGGTGAAATTAGCCCTTCCTTCATCACTGAGCAGGTCTTTCAGGTATCCCTGGTTTAACATTTTGACCACCTCCTGTTGTAAACCTATGCAATCTTCGGTCTTGTGTCCTCTTTCCTAATGGAATTCACAGAGGACATTCGACCTTCTTGCACTTGGGTCCGATTTCATATTTTGTGGCCATTGTACCTTTGTGCTCAGCTTCTCTAGTGCGTACACTATTTCTGAAGGGGAAAGACAAAAGTTATAAGCAGATAACAATTGAGGCATACCTTTTTCATTTCGAAGGGGTGCGATGTGTCGTGGCACGGCATCTGTATGCCTCGGGGGAGGCGGATTGAGAGTTTTGACATAGGGCTGATGCCTTTCTCTATTGAAGCGTGGGAGTTGATCCCTTCATCTGTCGTTACGTCGATCCCTCCTTACCTCGGACTGTACTGACGTTAGTCGCTGGGTTGGACCATTGATATCGTCTTCATCTGTTCTTACTTCGGCGCAGTAGGCATTATGAATCTCTTCTCATATAGTGGGAGGGTACTTCATGAGTCTATTAAACAACTTCTTGGTCGCCTTCTACCCGTTTCTGCTCAACCTGTTTTGAAAGGCTACGACCACCATTCCTTTTGACACATTTGGTAGTCTCATTCTTACCCTGTTGAATCGGGCTAGAAAGTCCCAAAGTACTTCGCCCGCCATTTTCCTGGTGGCGAAATGTCGTTGACCCTAGCTTCAGCCTTCTTTGCTCCTACATGAGCGGTGGCAAATTTGTCTACCATCTCCTTGAATGTTGATATTGACCGTGTTGTTAGCTGGGAATACCATGTTAATGCTCCTCCTGTCAAAGTCTCACCGAACTTTTTCAACAGTACATATAGCACTTGTTCTTTTGACTAGTCGTTGCCTTTTACTGCGGTGACGTAATAGATAAGATGATCTTCTGGATCTGTGGTCCTATTGTATATTTTCAAGTATGGTGGCATTTTAAAGGTTTTCTAGATGGGGTGGGGCGCAACTTCCTTACTGTACGGTTATTCGACAAACCTTCCCATATCGCGTTTTGGCAGCAGCTTAGGGGCACCAGGTATCTTGTCAACCCTTTCCTGGTGTGATCTCATTTGATCACGAAGAACTTTGTTCTTGTTTTCCATTTCCTCCATTTTCTTTAGGATGGTTGTGAGTGCACCATCACGTGTATCAATGACAGTGCGGGTGTTGCTTGTTCGTACAGTCCTTGGCTCGCCGGTGACAGCAGCGATTTCCGCCGTTGGTGAATCTTTGGTATTTCCTTGAGGGGGGTTTTCGAGCATGTTTCTTATATCACTTGTCAACCACTCCTCTAGCAGTTTTTTGACTGCTGGTGGTGTTTCTTTTGTCGTGGACGTCGAAGATCCTCTTTTGCGCAAGATCGTCAGATCCTCGAGTGGAGAGGGTGAGATCTCCCCCTCCGGTGTACCTCTTGGTGTTAAATTCTTGGTATCTTCTCTACCAGCTTCGTTGAGGGAGTCCAAGAGGTTGTTTGATACATTCTCTATCGCCTTCAACCTTGCTTCTTTCTCTACCATCGTTGGTTTCTATGGAGTGTGAAGAACAGTGATCGTTATTTTTAATATTCCAGGTGAGAACTATGATTTCGACTACATAAATCCCCATAGACGGCACCAAATTGTTTGACTCGAAATATGTTAAACTCTTTCTAAGCAAATTAACCAAAAGAGATGAAGTGGTAAATCGTAATCAAAGATAATAAACCCTAGGATCACTTCAATAATCGGAATAGTAGTAATAATAAAGGAGAGAGGGAGAGAGAATAATAGAGAGAGAATGAGTTTGTATATTAAAAGTCATATGCCTATTACAAGGCTCGGATTCCTTTATATAATGGGAGATCCGAGCTTAGTTATTGGAACGACAAAATCAGAGTACATTCTATAACAGAGCCGATGATAACGCGAGGTCATTTCTCCTCTTACCCCTGGGTCGTCCCCCCATATCGACTCATTGATATTCAGTGGTTTATCGTGTTGACCTTGGGAAATGATTGATCAAATACGACCCCATACACCCTTAATATTCAGGGAAGCAGGACATGCAATCCTAAATATATTAGGTAGTCCCTATTATTGTAGGACACTATAGTTTTCTTTTGGTCATGTTCTCTCAGTGCATAGAAAATCCACTTTTCTAAGAAGCAAGGCACCCCCTTTTGGACTTTGGACAATTGATTTATGCTTGAAGATAAAGAAAAGTCAGTATTTGATTAAGGCTGCCAAACGGGCCGGACTCGGGCCTAAATGGGCCTTGTGGGTCGGTCCTATATAGGCCTGGGATTCGTGGGCCGAGCTTAAACGGTCACGGGCTTCGTGGACTTTTGGAGGTAACCGGATCGGAACCGGGACCACGAACTAATGGTCCCGGGCTAAGTGGGTCTGGCCTATTTTTTGTTTAAATTTTTTATCTAAGGCAATTTCTTGTAAATTATATTATATAGTTGTGACTTAAAAAAAAATTAATTCAAATTTAAAATACAAAATATTGTAAAAAGATATTCAAAGGAATGCGTTATAATTTTTATTATTATGACATTAACAAAATATGGCCTAATCTTTCTTAGTCCCCTCCCCCCCCCTCTATCCCCAATGGAATGAGCACAACAAGGTGTTAATACCACCATTTAGAAGAAAAAGAAAACTAATCAAGATGTGCCAAAATACAAGTTAAATATTAATTTCACATGGTATCTCTTACAAATTTCATAAATCCTTCAAGGTTCGTAGGAATTTCCGTTTGGTGGTGGCGGAAAAGAAGCTTGTTCATCACCGCTTCCGGGCAAAGCTGCATCCTCCGCAAGTTCAGCTAGCATTTCTTCGTAAGCTTCGTCTACCTATGGTTGTGATTCTGCAAGTCTAAAATTTCTTCGTTCCGAATGGATCCAATCTCTGAAAAGTACTGATTTTCTAAGCTCTCCCTCATAGACGCTCTATAATCACTGAGTTGAAGTCTTGCTTGACTGAAAGCGCTCTCCGATGCCACTGTTAAAGCTTGAATGGTTAAAACGTCTCGGGCCATCCTTGAAAGGATCGGAAAGTATTTTTCTTTGTTCTTCCACCATTCCAAAAGATTAAACGAGTCGTCCGATCTTCATCAAGTCCCTGTGACAAAGAAACTTCAAGCTTATTTAGTTGTGAACAATCACTAGTAGTGCTACAACCTTGAGAACCCTTGAACCCGGTCCAAGCAGTAAGTGCTCTTACTCCTGCAGTTCTTTTAGATGATTGAGAACTAGAAGAAGATGGAGTTGGAACATTTGGTCTAGCATTATCTATTGCAATTTGATAAGCACAATAAATAGTTAGAGCATTTATTTTAATTGAGGCTTGTGCGTCCGAAAATGTAGACAACTCCTCATCTTCAAGTGCTAAACCATTATAAATAGATTGATACCAATATTGAGGACCTCCTAATATCATAGTAGGATTTAATAAGGCAGCAACACCATAAGTAGGGGGAATAGAAAAATAATATTTTTTAAATTTCTTTCTCATAGAATCAATAGCTTCTTTATAAATTTCCCCACTCTCTGAAAAATAAGCAAACAAATTTGCAAGTTCTGCAAGATAAACTAAACAGTTAGAAATAGTAGGATAATATTGCCTAGAAAATTCATTTGTAGCAACATGAAATCTTTTTAAAACATCTACAAGCATTTTAACATTAGCCCAATAAATATTTGTAAGGTGTTCATCATCATCACTTACATGAGCATTAAACGTTGAGTTTATGGGGTTTCTATTTTCATATGTAACAACTAAACTTTCATACATGTAATTCCATCTAGTTGGACAAGGTTTAGGAGCCTTTCTTTCTCTTAGGCCAAATCATCGCATCTTTTAAAATATTCTTTAAGTCTACTTCTACGGTTTGAATAAAAAGCCAATTAAGAGCCATTTTAACCTTTCAATTTTAATATTTAAAATTCTCATACCATCACCCACAATTAAATGGTAAATATGACAAATACATCTAACATGAAAAATATTACCAAATGCATAATTTAGTGTAGTGGTAAGCAAGGCTACAACATTAGTGTTACTAGTAGCATTATCCATTGAAATTGATATTATTTTATCACTAATGCAAAAATATCAACAAATATTTGTAACTGTACTAGAAATAAAATGCCATGTGTGATGTGAACTAATTATTCTATAAGCAATAATGCTTTTGCATTATCCAGTCCTCATCAATCCAATGACTTGTAACAGTAAGATAATCACAGTCATTACCACTTCTACCAATATCAGTAGTAATAGCAACACGACAATTAATATGAGTAAATAAATAGCGCAAATATTATTCATATTTATATTTATAAATATCACTCTTTACGGTTGTGCGAGGCCATCCTTTATAAGTAGAATTAAAACTTTTCTAATATAATGCACAAAGTGAGAGTTAGACGGAAAACTATAGGGTAAGCACATAACAGTAACTATTTTTGCCAATTCTTCCTTATCTTTTCTTAGGTCATAATATAAAATACCACCGATAACAATGTTAATTCTCGATTAAAATTGATTTGACTCGGTACAAGGGTCAGGCTGACTTGGTAGACTTGTCCCCCCTGCCGCAACTTTCATTTGATTATACTGAGTTTTATCTTAAGGGTGTATCATTATGTGTCTCCTAAAACCCCCCTCCCCCCCTCCTCCCGAGTAACATAGTTAAAAGCTAACTCTTTGCCACAAGTTTTACATTTATCTTTATTTTTTTCTTATTTGAATAAAAAAATGGCCAAACAAGAGACGTTTCAGCTCGTTTAGAAGGTTGTCTAGAAAAAGTGGAGGTAGTAACAAGGGGGTCAACCGGGGCATCATTTGGATTAGTTGGGTTGACTTAAGCAACAGGGCTAGTGGGTGTATCGTCATCCAGTTGTATTTCATCTAAATCTATTTCCTGCTCAACCTCTGCATCAATAGTTGGATTACCATAAAGGGAATTCATATATTCATGATCTAAGTGTTCACCACCTCCAACATTATGCACATATTGACTATCAGTAAATTGTAATAAAGTATCATCACTATCAACAATAGGAGCAGGTGGAGGGCGGTATGGGGCTTGGGTAGGGGAGCTCGAAAAATTAGAGGAGGAATAGATTGGCTACTAGATTCACCACTCTTGGATTTTTTCTTATTTTTACTAAATATTTTTTTAAGGAATAGGCCATCTTAATTAGAATTATACAAAGTAAATAAAACAAATAAAACTATAATATTAAAACTAAAGAGTTGGAACGAGTTTATCGAATTGACGAACAACTTGTTGAAAATTAATTATCGTTGAAGACTTGAATACTTCAATTCACCAACTTCACAATTTTTCACAAATTGCAACAATAAAATAACCAATTATAGTAGAGAGAGATTGATGATTTTGTGAGAATGTGATCGCAGCATCAAAAAGAAAGTCTGAATTTTCTACGGAAATGAAAGAATGAGGGGGTATTTATAGTTGAAAACAGGGAAAAGTGCAATCATAAAAAGTTTGGGATTAAAACAAAATTGGGGAGGGGGGTTAAATGGCTATTTTACAAAGCCCAAACGGCTATTTTTGCAGGCCAGCGACCATATTTTAAATGAGCCAACTGTCAGAATTTTTTTAGGAATTTCTTTTTTTAAATTTAGCCGTTGGGCCCGTTTGAGCCCGTTTGGGACCGGTCCACTTAGCACCCGGTCCCGGACCCAAACGGTCCGGTCCTAACGAGCTTTTTGGTTTAACCGATCCACTTAGTAGGCCGACCCCCATGGTCCCGAGCTTAAACGGTTATGCCCGTTTAGGCCCACTATTCTAATGGGCTCGCGGGCGGGGCCGTTTCAGGCCTAACCGGCCTACTTGCCAGCCTTATATTTGATGTAGAAGTTCAAATTGTGTATTGCGTTTGACATGTATTCTTTAAATACGCTTTTAACGCCCAGTTTTTTTTTTCAAGTTAAAATTCAAATAATGAATAAAACTTTAAATAAGTGTTAATTTACAAATAGTGTATATCCAATTCTGTAGGATAATATAGTTTTATTTGGTCTTGTTCTCTGAAACCACCATAGCAAATTCACTTTTCTAATTGGAAATCTCTATTGGAATTTGGACAATTAATATATTCTTGAAGATGAAAAAAATCACTATTTGATGTTGAATTTAAAAAGAAATTAAAATTGTATATATGTATTTTACATTTAAGAAAAATTAAAATTTTTTGACAGAAAATTATTATTTCACTAAAAATAATTTTTAAATAAGTTTTTAAACTTCCAACTTTCTTTTTCAAGTTATATTTTAAATTAATAGTAATGAAAAAATTATAAATAAACATTAAGTATGTTACTCCCTCCGGTCCACGATAAGTGAGCATGTTACATTTGGCATACTCATTAAAGAAATACGAACTCCTAGAGAAAAAAGATACCCTCTCCGATCCTTAATAATAAGTGACCAATTTGCTTTGGGCACACCCATTAGGAAAATATTAAATTCTAGACAAAAATAGTTAGTGTAACTAAACTACCCTTAATTAAATATTGCAGCATAATTATAGTAGCACTTACTTCTCTTCTCAAATGTGAGGGGTAAATGACTTTTAAGGATACGTACATAAGGGTAATTTTGAAAAAATAAATTAATTTTTTTTTATTATATAAATAAATATTTATTTTGGATAAAAATAAAAAAGTAAATTGATCATTTATTATGAATCAAAAAGAATATATTTAATAAATTAATCTTAATTAATTGTTATCTCGATAAAATGATCGGATGGAAGGAAATATTAGTAGTGTACACACAAAGGCCGACTTAATAATTATTCAAGGCCAATCATCGTCTTTCTTTTCGTTTTCTTCGGGACCGCGGGGGTGGGAGGAGAGGAGGTGGGCGAGATTTGGTCAAGAACATGTGTACGTGAGGTCATGTGATTTGATAGTATTTGATTTATTTGTAGATTTTCACGGCAAGTTCATTGTCCATTGACAGCTAGCTAAGTTCGTTTCTTTTAATGAAAGAGTCCTACCAATTATTTTCTATCTCGGCATCTATTCATCAAAATTCTACTTACCAAAAGACTAGATTATTTTCTTTTATGATGATTTATATTAATTATTGTAATTGATAGAATACACAATTGATGCTTCTTTCTTAAAGTTGTTATAAAGAGAAAGAGCTGTCGAGATAGGGGTTGTAGGAAATTTTAACATTTCAAGATCAAATGGAAGATTAAACAAAGTAGTTCGATTTATAAAATATTCTGTGTTTCATATAGAATTTGGAGAAGGGTCACACCCAAAAAGATATACTCCAGGTAGATTGTAAGCAGCCTACCCTCGTGGGGATAAGTAGTTGGTTACATAATTCAAACACATGACTTATAGGAGTAGGTCTATTACAAACAAAAATCATATAACTAAGCAAAATTATCTTCTTGAGTCGAGACTCCATCGAAAACAGCCTCTCTAGTCCTCCGTAGTAGGGATAAGGTCTGCGTACAGACTATCCTCCTCATACCCCAATTATGAAATTTTACTGGATTGTTGTTATTATCGTTATCAGCAAAGTTGAGATATATGTGTGATTACAAATGTTCATAGTAACATCTTAAAATGAGCTAACTTGTAATTTTCGTAAAACGAAAGAGAAAGAGCATATATAGTTAAGATCGAAATCCATGGCTTTAGCAGAAATTATTTTGTTTCCTCTCTTTTGTTGCGTTTTCTCTTTTTAGAGGAAATAAAAAAAAATTGGTGGAAAAAAAGAAAGAAAGGAAAGAATTATTTTTTTTTAATTTGGTACTCCGGTCCTCTTATTTCCCAAGAGGAAATTTAATTTATTTTATTTTAATATGGGTTGTCTTCAGACGAACTAACCTTTTGACAATTATTTTAACGAATGGGCATCCACTCCATATGTATATCTTTTTCCACCAATACAGTTCATATAACTTTTCAATAATATATCACCAACTGAAATATATGGGAAAAAAAGAACAAAAGCAGACTAACTTAGTAGTCTATTATGGACAACTTAAAAACGAGACATCGACATCGACTCCTCTTAAATCTTGAAGAAAAATCATACTTGTATAGTTGTATGTTTGTTTTCCATTATGGGGACAAAATATTTATAAATAGTTAGGTAAAACATACATAGCATATCTTACTAGTCAAATTGGCTCGTGTGTTCGCGACAGCTCTTCAAATATATTGCTCCTTCTTTGGTCAACTCCATGCCAATTTATATATACTTTCTACTCAATCATCTTGTTTACTTTTGATCTTGAAAAATAGTTTTTTTAATGATTTCTTTTCTGAATTATAATTATACAAAAAAAAGTTGTGTCTTTCAATCATCTTTAAAAGAGCAATTTATGCAAAATACCCATTGAACTTAAACTATTTATCCTTCTCTATCCATTTGAAAACTAGTAATTACAGTATATACTTATCCAATTAAAATTAATTAGCCAACCTACCTATCCATTCCAGTTTTCTTACCCATTTAGCTTAACATAGCTTAATTTAGCTTAAATTGGTTGGGCTTGGTTTGGATTGAATTTTGGCTTGATTTGGATTGACTTGATTTGGTTTGGCTTGGGGCTGGCTTGGTTTTAGTAGCTTAGTGACGTTATTTGGTTGCAAGGGACGGGCATTAAAGGAAAAATGGGCAGGAGAAAAACTTTATAAATAGGGACGGATAAATAGTTTATCCATGCCAATTCAGACTTTCTCCCCAATCATCTTGTTTAGTTTTGATTGATTTAATTTCTTGAAGAATAGTTTTTTTAATGATCTTTTTTGAAATTATAATTATACAAAAAAAAAAAGTTGTGTCTTTTAATCAGCTTTTTAAAAATATATTTTTGAAAAATTCTAGATTTTATTGTGTTTTGAATTTGGCCACGGTGATGGACCCATTTGAGAACTTGTCATATTATATTAATTGGACCCTGATTAAAAGAAACAAGTGTATTGTGGGAAGAAGACTCTATATATCACCAACAAATGTTGCGGTAGAGTGTTAATTACTCCATTTCTGTTTATTGTTTGGGAGTGTTTACCCCCTAATATGGGATTTTCCGACGAATTGCCAGATCAGATTTAATCGAGTCCCAATACGATTACCGGACACCGGGTGGAAAGCACCCAAGAGGAGATGTTTCATTAAGATTTATGAAAGAATTTGTGTTTTTTCTAGGGGTGTGCATTCGAATCGATTTATCGATAAATCGAATCGATTATTTGTTATCGAAATCGAAATCGAAATCGAAATCGAAATCGAAAAAATCGAAACCTTATTGAAACAATAACGATAAGCATATGTACAAATCGATAATCGATAAATACTTATCAATAAGGGTCAAAATCGAATCGATAAATCGAATACACACCCCTAAACTGTAGACACTTGTAAAATGAGTAATTACCTATTTGTGTAGATTAATATAACATACAGAATCTATATATATTCCGCTACTTTTTTTAAAGCGGCTATACAATATCATTTTCCCTAATCTATACCCTTTCCTTTACCCTAAGTCCCTTACCCTATTATTTCCTCTATCACATTTAAGGAATGATCATATTTAAAGATCAAAGGAATGAAGTTCAAATTAATGAAAAATAGAATTAGCCGTGATGATGTATTTTGTTTTGTGTTTTTTATACCATTGGAATGTTGGTGGCATACATTTGATCCCTTACTTTAGTTTTATTACATGTGCTTGTTGACACAATTTTTATGTTATAAATAGTGTTTGTCTTATTTTCGCTTCTTTTTGTCCATATTAGTTAGGCGCGTTTATAGCGATATACTTTCCGTGGAATCCTGTAAATTTTCTTATTGGTGTAATCGATAAGCCCCCAAAATCGATAAATTGAAATCGAAAAAATCGAAACCTTATTGAAACGATAACGATAAGTATACATACAAATCGATAAGGGTCAAAATCGAATCGATAAATCGAATGCACACCCCTAGTTTTTTCTTTAGTTTTTTACTTAGGGTAAATATGGAATATTTATCCCTTCTTTTTTTTATCTTTTTCATTTAAGAACTATGTTTGTTTGACTTAAAAGATGCTAAATACTTTATAAGTGAAAACAATCAAAATGAATCAAGGGTAAATCGTAATCGAAGATAATGAGACCTAGAGATATGTGGTGTGTTCTTTATTGCTTCTAATGGATTGGATACTCAAAAGAGAGAGAGAAAAATAGTGAGAGTTTGATGCTTATTCAATTAATCACAGATCCTCTTTACAACATTGAGATCCTTCCTTTATATAATAGGAGACCCTCCTTGAAATAATAAAATAATACAGAGATTGGTCACGTTCCTTTAGGGAGACGACGAGACCGATGATACAATTTACTCCGACGTCCTTAGGTCGTGCCCTTACTTCGGTTAGCGTATATTCGTTGGTCGTTCCTACCAATGTGGAGACGTAATGGGTAGAATTTTACCCCACACAGTTAGTCCCTGCGTTCGTCGGTGACGCATCGAGGTGCGTCCCCGATAGACGGAACCATAAACCTCGTTCTGGGAGAATTTGACCATGCTTGAAGACAGAATAGTGAATGAGAGTGAACATTTGAGATTATTGAAATGTTGACGCACAATCTCTTTCTTAGAGTGAAGTCATCACTCGCATGCATCATCATTACGCATATTCCCGATGAAGCACAAAAGGCGTTCTGATGCTTGATTTCCCGCGCCCGTTTGAACTCTGTTTCTTCGATTTCAATGCCATCCAATCCTATAAATAGGGAAAGGGTTTAACTTGATCCGACTTTTGATCATTTTCAAGCATTTTCTGGCCTTCTAAGAAAGCACTCCCTTTCTTCGAAACCCCACAGTTTCTCAGAAATCACACTTTCTGTTGTGTCATACACCGCTCCCTGAACGGAAATTATGGCAAAACCCCGAGGGGATAATAATCCGAGGGCTCGCGATAATACGCCATCAGATGTACCGCCTCCATCTGTCGGCGATGAGGGAGAAGGAGAAGAGGACCTCACCCCTCTGACTGTGGACAACGTGCTACCGAAGCAACTTCTTGTTAGGAAAGACTTCCAAAAGGACTCCCCCGCGCAACCTTCAGAGCGTTCTGAGTTAACGCAAGATCACTTAGATGGTTTTCGCACGTCTTACGACATAACTGCTCATGTGGAGATGGTCCCAGCGGGAACGGATTATGCGAACGTTCACAGACCGGGATATTGCACGTTCTATGAATATCCATTTTTAATTGGTTATGGTCTTCCCATCTTTCCTTTTGCGGAGGAGCTTTGCCGCTTTTACAACATGTGTCCGTCTCAACTTACTCCATACACCTTAAAAGTGTGTAGGATAATGTCTACATACGTAGAGCTGGCTAGGTGCGAGGTCTCTGTCCACCACCTTTTGCAGTTATTCAGCGCCAGTTATCTAAGGGGTACCGTGCTGCATTTGAAGAGCCGAGGCTCGAAGGGGCTGGTGGTCAAGACCGCTGACTGAGCCAACCGTGGTTACTGGCGTAGGTACTTCTTTATTAAAATGGAGCACCTGGTGTTTAACCCTGTCGGGTTCCTAGAGAGGTGGAATTTGAAACATAAGCATTTCCATTCGTTAAATTCTTTATCATACGTGACCTCGGCGATTCTGGTCGTACCATCGTTATGATTTTTCCTTTTAATTTGCAGCAATTTCTCACACACCTCGGTTCATCATTGGTATCAAGCAATGGGTAGTCGGTTTGCTGCCTTACGCAGAAGAAACCCACACATGGTCCGCATTTCTTCAACGCTACGGTCCCGTAGGACGTTCAGGTAGTTCTTCGACTTTAGTCGGTTGTTTCCACAAACTTCATCAACTGAACTATTTGTGTCGACAGGTCGAACCGTTCCTAGGAGGAAGGCGACGATATCTACCTCCGCTCGTTTGGATATTGACCCGGATGCTTAGGAGGTACTTTGTGCATCCGTCAGGGAGGGTATTCCCGTAGTTCTTTTACAAGAGGTTGCGCCTGTGGAGGCGGCTACGAATGAAGCGACACCATCTCCGCAGCCTGCGGATGAGCCTTTCGAGGGCGAGGAGCCTGAGGAGAGAAAAAGGCGGAGGCTTGAGACGGGCAAGGCGGTAGCGACTGAGGATGAAAGGAGTAACGTGCCTCGTCAAACGCCTAGACCTGTCTTCATGGCCGACGCTATTCGTTCGGGGAGGTCGGCCCATCAGGCGAGCGCTGCTGCCGGTGCCAGCTCGGTTCATGCTGCTGAGGGTGGCTCGATGTCCATCGTTGGCGGGTATGCTGGGGGATTGGACCCTGAGATTGCCCTGGAAGATATGGATGGGCTGGCGGAAGGTTTCGTGCATGTGGAGATGATGGCGAACGGGTCAGATCGCCGAATCATGATTCCGAGGGCTTATAATTTATTACAGCACAACGAGCAGGAGGCGTTGGATATGGCCTTGTTATGTGCCTCCCCCGAGCGTGAAATGTTAAGAGCTGTCAGCGATGCGGAGTTATCTCGAAGGGTCGTCGGCATGACTTTACAGGTAAACTTCTGTTTTTCCGCGTGTTGTGAGGTTGGCTTTGATGTGTAATAACTCATGTTTTCTCCTTAGACCCTTGTTTTGGAGGTGGAGAGGAGGCGTCACGAGCAGAAGAAAGCGACCCTTTCAATAAAATGGTGAAGAAGTATAAGAGGTGATGTTCCAAGCATCAGGTGGCAACAGACCTTTTCCAACAGGACCCCAAATTTCGGGTGTTCCGGGAAGGTCTTGAATAGAAGGAGGTGCAATTGAAGCGCAGGGTGGCTGAGCTGGAGAAGATTGATGAGGAGTTGATGAAGGTTGTGGCTCGTAATAGTGAGCTGGAATCACTCCTCAAATCGAGGGAAGAGGAGTTGGAGCTTAGTCGTGGGGTGGCAGCAGAGGTTGCCGATTTGCACTGTAGGGTTGCGGCCTTGACTACTGAACTCGAAGCCAAGGCAGCAGAGGTCAACATTCTTAGGCGGACTGTCCCACCAAGGCATGGATACGTGGCTCGGCCTTCTTCTTCCCAGCCCTTGTCGGACGAGGATGCGCGCCGTGATGCGCATGAGATGTGGGTTTATGCGGAGGCCAGACTGGACGTATACAAGAAACTTCTCATTGCAGGTCGTGCCGCTGAGGAGGAGGTTGAGGAGCAGTGGCGCGAGGCTCGTGCCACTCGGGCAGTTTGCGAGTATAGTTCTGACTCCCCTGACCGGGAGGGCTACGCTTCAGAGGATGTTAACCGGCTAGATTCCGACTCCTGGTACAACAAAGCTTACCACCTCAGTGGTGACAGACGGGATGGCGAACAGACGGGGGGCAATGGGAAAGGTGGAGAGGCTCCTTAAAATTTGTATATGTTTTGATTTTTGTGGAATGTGATGGGGGCTCTTTGCAGGGCTGAATATATATACCTTTTTATCATAATGTACGAATCATACTTTTGCTTCATTCTTTTTGTGTTATTCTTTGTTTTTCGGAACTTCACCTTCACAGAGTTGATATTCGTTTGTTTGTAGAAGATTCATCGCCTCTTTGGGTAACGTCGAAGTAGTACAGGCGGTTTCGGGGGTGATCCGCTAGGGCTGACCGCTATCGCAGATAAGTCAAAACTCAATCTTAGTAAATAAATAATACAGAATTTTAACCGTTGTTTGAATGTTGTTCGTCGTAGGCGAGCCTGACTGACAATGGCGATGGCTTTTGCCAATAGGACATAACTTCAACTGTCGTCGAAGTGTTATCCGTTGTTGTCGAGCAAGGTCGATGTTAAATGGAGATGGCCTTAGCCAATAGGATGTAACTTCGATTGTTGTCGAATTGTTATACGTCGTCATCGAGCGGGGTCGACGTTTAGTGGCGATGGCCTTGGCCAGTAGGATATAACTTCGACTGTCGCCGAAGTGTTATCCGCCATCGTCGAGCGGGGTCGACGTTTAATGGCGATGGCCTTGGCCAGTAGGATATAACTTGAACTGTCATCGGATTGTTATCCGTCATCGTCGAGCGGGGTCGACGTTCAATGGCGATGGCCTTAGCCAGTAGGATATAAGTTCGAATGCCGTTGAAGTGTGATCCGTCGTCGTCAAGCGAGGTCGACGTTTAATGGCGATGGCCTTAGCCGTTTACACAATGGAGATGGTGGTCTTAGCCGTTTATACAATTGAGATGGTGGCCTTAGCCGTTTACACAGTTGAGATGGTGGCCTTAGCCGTTTACACAATGGAGATGGTGGCCTTAGCCGTTTACACAATGGAGATGGTGGCCTTAGCCGTTTACACAATGGAGATGGTGGCCTTAGCCGTTTACACAATGGAGATGATGGCCCTAGCTGTTTACACAATGGAGATGGTGGCCTTAGCCGTTTACACAATGGAGATGGTGGCCTTAGTCGTTTACACAATGGAGATGGTGGCCTTAGCCGTTTACACAATGGAGATGGTGGCCTTAGCCGTTTACACAATAGAGATTTCACTAGGCTAGTCCCTTTATTATATCGGCCCGGAGAGCATGTCGAGTGGCTGGTATGATAAACTTGTCCCCAGATACCCCTAGGTGCCCCCTCCGCCGCCTCGTTAAAAACCTCCCCGAGAAACCCCAATTGGGACAAAACTCGGGTAAGGGGAAAAGAGTACGACTCGGGAGACGCCTTTCTGAAATGGAAGTATTTAAGGTGGGCGACATTCCAGTTGTTTTGGAGTGTTTTGCCTTCCATTGTTTCCAACTGAAATGCTCCTTTGCTCGCTGCTGCTGTGATTTTATATGGTCTGTCCCAAATCCCAATTGGTGCCCAATTTTCCTGCGCTCGGGTCTTTTGATGCCAATGTTTTGGATTTGAGGACGTAATCACCCACTTTGAGTGGTCTTATTTTGGCTTTTTTGTTGTAATATCTTTCGACCTATTGTTTTTGATCCGTCATTCTTATGTGGGCCATGTCTCTTCATTCTTCGGCCTCGTCGAGGTCTTGAAGTCTATTCATGTCGTTATCTGCTCCGCTGGTATGTGAATACCTTAGGCTTGGTTCTCCAATTTCGACGGGTATGACCGCGTCGGTCCCATAGACCAGTGAGTATGGTGTTTCTCCCGTGCTGGATTTGGGCGTGGTCCGGTGCTCCCACAACACTTCTGGTAGTAGTTCGGGCCATAGCCCTTTGGCTTCTTCGAGTTTCTTTTTCAGTATGTTTCGTATCGTTTTGTTGGAAGATTCTGCTTAGCCGTTGGCGGTGGGGTGATATGGCGTGGAGAGTATTCGCTTAATGTGCCATTTCTCGAAGAACTCAGTTGTCTTTTTGCCAATGAATTGGGGGCCATTGTCGCAGCTGATTTCCTTGGGGATGCCGAAACGACATATGATATTTTTCCATATTAAGGCGATGACTTCCTGTTTGCGTATCTCGGCGTAAGCACCTGCTTCCACCCACTTGGAAAAATAGTCAATTAAAACTAACAGAAATCGTACCTTTCCTCGTTCCGCTGGTAGGGGACCGATTATGTCCATCCCCCACTGGATGAAGGGCCAAGGTGAGGTTACTGAGTGGAGAGGCTCTCCTGGTTGGTGTATCATGGGGGCATAATTTTGGCACTGTTCGCACCTGCTAACGTACTCCGCTACCTCATTTTTTATAGTGGGCCAGTAATAACCGGCTCGGGTAATGCAACAAACGAGGGCGCGATTACCTGTATGGGCACCACAGTGACCCTCGTACACCTCTTCGAGCACTTGCTTCATTTGGTGCGGCCCTAGGAACTTAGCGAGGGGTCCGCCAAATGTTCTTTTGTAGAGATCGTGATTTACCAAGCTATATCGGGCGACTTGTACGCGGAGCTTCTTGGCTTCTTTTTTGTCGAGTGGGAGTGTCCCGTTCTGCAGATAGGATACAAACTGGTTGCGCCAGTCTCAAGTCAGATTTAAAGAGAGTACCTCAGCGTGATCGATGGCTGAATGGAGGAGGGTGACTACATTCTCCCTGTTGATATTTTTGGTGGCTACGGCCAGTTTCGCTAAGCTGTCTGCTTCGACATTTTGCGCCCTAGGGATTTGCTCGAAGAGGCATTCGTCGAACTCAGGCATCAACTTGTGGATTTCTTATTGGTATTTTTGTAGTCTTTGCTCCTTGATTTGGTAAGTACCGGTGACCTGGTTCACTACGAGTTAGGAATCGCAATGGAGGATGAGTCGTCGAGCCCCGTATTTGATGGATAACTTCATACCTGCAATTACAACCTCATACTCGACCTTATTGTTAGTCATCTCGGGGCATCGTATGGACTGACGAATTATTTCGCCCGTGGTGACTTCGAGAACGAGTCCTAGTCCTAATCCCGAGGTATTAGCGGCGCCGTCAGTGTAAAGGGTCCAAAGGTCGGTACTAGGGGAGGCGCGAATGGCCTCCAGTTCCGCCTCTGGCAATACCTCTGTGCTGAAGGCGGCGACAAAGTCGGCAAGTACCTGCGACTTGATGACGTTTCTTGGGTGATAGGATATGTCGTGCTCGCTGAGCTCTATGGCCCATCTGGCGAGCCTGCCCGACAGTTGAGGCTTGTGTAGGATGCTTCTCAGGGGGAAGGTCGTTATTACTTTTATGGGGTGGCACTGAAAATAGGGTCTAAGCTTTCGTGAAGCTACGACCAGTGCCAGAGCTAATTTCTCGAGGTGTGGGTACCGTGTTTCGGCATCCACTAGGGTTTTGCTAATATAATAAATAGGAGACTACGTACCTTTGTTTTCGCGGACCAAGACTGCGCTGACAGCAACTTCGGACACTGCCAGATATACCAACAAAGATTCGCCTGGGTTTGCTTTGACTAGCAACGGTGGCGAAGATAAGTATGCTTTTTAATTTCTCAGGGCCTTAACACATTCCTCGTTCCACTGCAGCCCGTGATCTTTTCTCAACACGTTAAAAAACTTATAGCACCTGTCGGAGGACCGCGAGATGAACCTCGATTGGGCGGCTATTCATCCTGTCAGCTTTTGTACCTGCTTCTTGCTATTCAAAGTCTCCGGTATTGCGTCTACTGGCTTGATCTGGTCCGGGTTGACCTCGATACCTCATTGTGATACGAGGAAACCCAAAAACTTTCCCGAGGCCACGCCGAAGGCGTACTTTTTCGGGTTCAACTTCATCCTTTACCGTCTTAGTATCTCGAAGGCTTCTTTCAGATGGTCGATGTGGTCCTCTTTCTTTGCCGACTTCACTAGCATATCGTCGATATAGACCTCCATGGTCTAGCCAAGTTGTTCCTTTAACATTTTGGTAACCAGTCTCTGATACGTTGCCCCTGCATTTTTGAGTCCGAAGGGCATCACCTTGTAGCAATACGTCCCTTATGGGTGATAAAAGTTGTCTTTTCTTGGTCCTCCTCGGCCATCATGATCTGGTTGTAGTTGGAGTAGGCATCTAAGAAGCTTAGCAGTTCATGTCCTGCTGTGGCGTCGATCAACTGGTCGATGTGGGGTAATGAGAACGAATCTTTCGGGCATGCCTTGTTAAGGTCGGTGAAATCCACGCACATTCTCCATTTCCCGTTTTTCTTTTTGACCATGACGACATTGGCGATCCATTAGGGGTACTTTGATTCTCTTACGGACCCGATGGCTAATAACTTATCTACTTCTTCACTGACCGCCTCATTGAACTTCCTTCTAACTTACCGCATGGGCCGATATGGTGGGTCTATGTTTAGCTTGTGAGTGGCGACATCTTTCGGGATTCCCGGCATATCTGAATGATAAAAGGCAAATAAATATGCGTGGTTAGTTAGAAATTCATGGTACTCACTTGGGTCGCAGAGGTCGTGCCCGATGTAGGGTTTCTTTGTGTGGTCGGTGTTCTCCAGTTGGACGGGGTCGAGATTATCGACCGCCGCTTTGCAGGCTTCTACGACGTCTGGATCTTTGATGGCTTCCATCGTCGGGTCGACCTTAGTCCTCGACATGGCCGATTGCTATGCCTCTGCACTTGCTCCTTTCAACTATTTGGTATGGGCACGGTCTTGAGCGATTCGGTAGTATTTCTGTGCGGTGCGCGGCTCGCCCCGAATGCTAAATACTCCCCATAGGATGGGGAACTTGATCACTTGGTATAAGCTTGAGGGGACTGCTCGCATGGCATATATCCAAGGGCGTCCTATGATGGCGTTGTAGGCCGTCTCCTGGTTCATGACGTGGAAAGTGGTTTCCAGCATGACTCCCCCCGCTAAAACCGGCAGTAAGCTTGAGCTCGTATTAAATGAACCCTTCTGTCCCCAGCTATTTTTGCATCTGCGGAAGTATTTCTGCTTCTGCTGAATCCACTTCTGCGAAAAAATGGCCGCTCCTTCGGCTTTTGGCAATTAGGGCTCGACCTCTTCTGCGATCTAGGGGCCGCATAGGCGGAACCGCTTTTGCGGTCCCTGGGCCGCTTCTGCGGTTTCCCAGGACTTGACCCCTTTCCTCTTCCGCGATAAGGCGACCGCTTCTGCGGTCCAAGAGCCGCAGAAGCGGTTATGACAGAAGCAACAGATATAGAGCCTTTTCAACTTCACTCGATCCTCGACCATTTGACGCTCGGGGCTCCCGAGCCCCGCCCGAACATACCGACAAGTCTAAAATCATGAGGCGGAGCTACTCAAACCCTCGAAACACTTAAAACAACGCTAAATAAAGGAATCAACCCTAAAACCAAATGATTCAAATAATTGAACCTTCAAGTTCTAAATTTCCTCCTAACGGGTCAAAACGCCCTTAAACCACTCGGATTGACACCAAATTTTACGGGTAAGTCTTAACTGATATTTCAGACTTGTACCAAGTTTCGGAATCGAAATCCGAACCCGATACCTAGGAAAACAATAATTTCTGAGTTTATTTAAATCTTTGAAACTTAAACTTAACAATTTCACATAAAAATTCATTACTCGGGCTAGGAACCTCGGAATTCGATTCCGGACATATGCCCAGGTCCCATTTTTTCCCACGGACCCTCAAAAATTGTCAAATCACGATTCCGGGTCCGTTTCCCCAAAATGTTGACCGAAGTCAAGCTTGGCCTTTTTAAAGAAACTTAAAGAAGCAACTAAGCTTATTCTTGCTCAAAACTCTTCTAACTTCCGAACTACCCGCCCCCGCAAGTCATAAATTAGCTAAAGCAAGTGCAAAAAGTATTATTTAAGGGAACGGGGTTCGAAAATGTAAAACGACCAATCGGGTCGTTATATTTTGGGTGACTTTTCAAGCAAGCTACCTAGAGTGTTCATCAACCACTCCTCCAGTAGCTTCTTGACCACCGGGGGTGGTGTTTCTTTGACTGCAGATGTAGAGGCTCCTCTTTCGTGCAAGATTGTCAGGTCTTCAGATGGAGAGGGTGAGATCTCTCCATCCGGCGCACTACCAGGTGTTGTACTCAAGATGTTCTCTCTACTGGCCTCGTTGAGAGGGCCTATGAGATTTGTTGTGACGCTTGCTATTGCTTTCATTCTTGCGTCATTTTATGCTATCTTTGGCTTCTGTAGGGTGTGAAGAAGGGTGGTTCGTTGTTCCTTTTGATATTCTAGGTGCAAGCTATGATTTCGATTGCCGAAATCCCCACAGACGGCGCCAAATTGTTTGACTTAAAAGATGCTAAATACTTTATAAGTAAAAATAATCAAAATGAATAAGGGTAAATCGTAATCGAAGATAATGAGACCTAGAAATATGTGTTGTGTTCTTTATTGCTTCTAATGGATTAGATACTTAAGAGAGAGAGAGAGAAAAATAGAGAGAGTTTGATGCTTATTCAATAAATCCCATATCCCCTTTATAACATTGAGATCCTTCCTTTATATAATAGGAGACCCTCCTTGAAATAATAAAATAATAAAGAGATTGGTCACGTTCCTTCGGGGAGACGACGAGACCGATAATACAGTTCACTCCGACGTCCTTAGGTCGTGCCCTTACTTCGGTTAGCTTATATTCGTTAGTTGTTCCTACCAACGTGGAGACGTAATGGGTAGAATTTGACCCCCTACAATGTTGCTAGAAAGGAGATGAATTCTTCTATCGAGTAAATTATATTACTCCATTTTAATAGACACCCCCCCCCCCCCCCC
>MU790269.1:78585-94654 GCA_026770625.1 Nicotiana glauca
TGTTAGTTATCTTTGGCGCATGTTTTATTCGACTTTAAACGACCAAATATTTGTTTTCAATCCAAATGCTGCTGATATTTGAATTTTATTTATAAGAATAAAAATAAACGGAGCTAAATAAATGTAGCCGGCAACTTTTAAAAAAAGGAAAGAGAAAAAGGAACAAATTCAAGCGTGGGCAGGGGCATAAACTAATGACGATAATCTGGTGCAAATTATTTATTAGGGTTGCTTAAGGTCGAGGTCATGAATCTGGGGGATCTGTAATAAAATATAAAATTTAAATATTGATTATCTAATCTTAGGTCATTAGTTGCTTCGACCATGTTTTAAGATCGAGATGGAAAATTAATACATTATTTTATGCTTAAATATTGATGATCATATTACAAAGCCCAAGAAGACAGTTGTTGACATAATTTATGGTCGGTAGATCGTCACCAATCACAAGATTATTTAATTTGTTTCTGTATTTTTACTTTGCCCCCTAGTAGGTATGTATAACATTGAAATAACAAATAAAAAACTAATGGAAAAATAACTATTCAAAGGTTGTCGTGGTTTAGTTTCTTATAGCATATAGCATGGAGTCCACTTATAAATATATAGATGATGTAATTTCATCGTCTAAAAAAAGTAGGAAATTTCTAGATTAGAATTTGGAAGTATGTTTTTTTGTTGAGCACGACGAAGGACAAAGGAAAATAAGCTTAAGAAAATTAAAGTTTTTTATTGTCTAACTTTCTTCTCGAAAAAAGTATTCGAGATCGCTCTTTATAAGTTTACCCTATGCTGATAGAAGGTAGCATATACCTCGTGAAATAAGTTAAAATACGCGCAAACTAATCAAAATTTAAAGTTTACAAATTTAAAAAATAAGAAACACATTCACTTTTTTGTTTTATTGTTAGAGTTTGTGAATACAACTATTTCAAGGGCATGTCTGATGATGCATGCATGTTTAGATTTCTGTTTTTACTTGATTTTGCTATTCTAAATTTGTCTTTCCTTGAATGATCCGTTTTGTTTAAAAATAATTACTCCCTTCGTTCACTTTTACTTATCCGCATTCTAAAAATAAATTTTTACTTTTATTTGTCATTTTTAGCATATTAAGAGAAGACAATTTCTTTTTTCCTGTTATACACATAATATTAATTACTCATTTAAAATTATTTTCTCAAATCCATTAATAATATACATCATAATATGGGTATCACGATAAATTATGCACTTCATTTATTATTTCTTAAGGGGAGTGCAAAGTCCATACTGGACAAGTAAAAGGGAACGCAGTGAGTATTTAAGCTAAAATTAGTTACTGATATACTCCCTCAGTTCACTTTTACTTGGCATGTATACTAAAAATAAATTTTCATTTTTTACTTGTCACTTTACGCATATCTAGAAAAGACAATTATTTTTTGTTATATGATAATATTTATTACTTATTTCAAAATATTTTTTCAAAATAAAATATGCATCAATTAATATGTGTATCATGATAAATTATGCACTTCATTTATTATTTCTTAAGGGGCGTGAAAAGTCAAACCGTGCCCAGTAAAAGTGAATGGGAGAGTATATATTTGTATAGCAGATTTTAATTCACAAACACTAAAATAACAAAAGAAATAAACTAAAACTTCAAGTCCAAATGATATAATTTTTTTTCCTTTTCCAGGTTTCTGGTCTACTTAAGTTTTGATCTCCAATACTTCACGTAAGATAAATATTGAATTACACGTCTTTTTCTGGCGAAGATAAGAATAGAATTTCATGAATAAATTCAACAAATTTTACGGGGGAAAGATAGTAAAAGTAGAAATTAACGTGGAAACAATGGAAAGAAAGGAAAAGATGAAGAAGTAGGAGAAAAAGGTAGAAAATTAAATAAAAATAAAGAAAAAGAGAGTTCATTGCACGTGGTTAACCACTTAATCAGTAACATCAATGAATATAGCCATATAGTTTGACCCTATTTATTGTAAATGTAAGTTATTATCAAATCTATACTTTTCTTTCAATTTGTGCATTTATTATAAGCACTACCATAAATCATATAGGAATAGCTAGAAACAACTATTATTAGGTAGAACCGTAAAAACCTATCACTTTAATTTCATGAACTTAAGTCAACTAAGCTACCACCAAAAGATGTAGTACAGCGAATGCGACTGTTCTTCCCTTAATTAGAGATTTCAGGTTCAAGCCTTGAATATGGAAAAAATTTTGGTAGGAAGCGCTTTCCTCCGTATAAGGATCTACATGGCACGAATCCGAATATAATCGAGCTCCAATGAAGGTACCGAACTCCGAAAGAAAAAGCCAAAAAAAAATTCAACTGAACTTACATCAAATGATCTCATGTTAAAGTGCATAAATTACCACTCCAGAAAATAACAAAAACACAATGAATACAAGTTTATAAAAATGGAAAAAAGCAATAAATACTATCATTTGTCTTCTATACTATATAAAGCAGATGTAATCTAACATAATTCGATGGTCAAGAAATCACAACCTAAATCTGGTTTCACAATTGTGAAACCTAACATCCTCACCACTAATTAATAGTATTCAGTTTAAATTTCCTATGTAGCAGGCTACCTGCTTTATTTTTAACATAACAACTATTTTTCATAAATTAATGGTGTATATGTAAGTTAAATTCTTGAAAATATAATACTAATAATAATAAAAAATTAAAAAGGAAAAAACAAGTAGGAAACTATCAGAAGCCCACCCTCGCAGAAACCGCCAGCTTTCAACTCCCCCAGGGCCAATTGAAAAGGAAACGTACACATAATACATAGGAGTAATTATATCCATATAATTTTTCATTTCTTTTATCTCAAAAATAAAGAAAGAAGAAATCATACAACTAAATAAATAAATAATGTATCTATTAAATAACACTTCCTAAATTTGTTCTAGTGTGTGTCTGACCAAAATATTCTCTTACTCTTATGCTCTGATTCCGAGTTTTTTTACCTTTCTCTATCGTTTGTTTAGACCAATATCTCTGTGGCTTTTCGTGTTAAATATTTTCTCTTTGAGCTGTTCAACTGCATTTTGCCAAATTGATAAATTCCCCCTACCCCCACCACCCCACCACCCTCAACTCTACTCCTACAACTACCACTGCCATTTTTCTCCATTATATGAATCTTTTTTTTCCCTATAATCTTGAAAGTTCTGTTCTTTGGTTTCAATTCTTGAAATTGCTGTAAAAATGGAATCTTTATGGTTTTAAAAAGCACCTGCTATGGATCTTGAAACAGGGGTTAATCAGAATAGAAACAAGGTAAATGTTAAAAAGTTTAGTTCTTTAGCTAGTTATAGATATTTAGATCAATCTTAATGAGAATTATAATAAAAAATTTTGGGTTTGCAGAAAGAATCTTGGAGGACAATCTTGACATTGGCTTATCAGAGTTTAGGAGTTGTATATGGGGATTTGAGTACATCACCTTTATATGTTTATAAGAGTACTTTTGCTGACGATATTACACATTCAGAGAGTAATGAAGAAATATATGGGGTTTTATCATTTGTGTTTTGGACATTGACTTTGGTTCCACTTTTAAAGTATGTGTTTATTGTGCTTAGAGCTGATGATAATGGTGAAGGTGGAACTTTTGCTTTGTATTCACTCCTTTGTAGACATGCTAAGGTTAATTCATTGCCCAGTTCTCAGTTAGCTGATGAAGAGTTATCAAGTTATAAGAGAGATATAATTAGTCCTGCCCCAACTACTTTTGGTGCCACACTTAAGTCAACTCTTGAGAGATATAGAGTGTTGCAGAGATTTCTGCTTGTATTGGCTTTACTTGGAGCTTGTATGGTTATTGGAGATGGTATCCTCACACCTGCTCTTTCAGGTATGCCAATGTTCTTTTTGTAGTTCATAAGATTGAATTTGCCGAGGGTCTATCGGAATCAGCCTCTCTACTCCCTCACATTAGGGGTAAGGTCCGCCTACACACTACCCTCCCCAGACAGTACCCCACTTGTGGAATTTTACTTGGTCATTGTTGTTGTTGTCATAAGATTGAATGGCCAATTCTGGTTTGACCTTCAATATGATTATTTTTGCTGTACAAAGATTTAAGATTAAATCCCGAGTTATTGCAAGTAAAAAAACCGATGAGATTATCGAAGTAAATATTCTCTACCTATGCAGCTGGGTAGGTAGAGAATACCTTGGGGCACGAGGTATCTCTCTAAGGAGCTCGGCAAAATAGCCCCAAAGGTTCTACAAACACATATTGTTGTTATTTTTGGTTAGGAAAAGAGCTCAATAGAAGCAACAGATCTGTATAGGAAATATCGATCACTTATGATTAAACTAGCTAGCCGGTATTGGGATAAGTATTAGATTTAGAGAATCCCTAATTTTAGTTAATATTGACTTGAATTGGACCTGGATAGAATAGTGTGGTATAAATGATTTATATAACTGGCTTTGGCTTCAACTGACTTGGGATTGTGACATGGGTTGATTGATTGACTAAGATTTAGGAATTTATGGTGTTTGTTAGTTTCTGACAGCATTCACTTTTTGTGGACTTTTATGCAGTTTTCTCAGCAGTTTCTGGCATTGAACTTGCTATTGGAAAAGAACATCACAAATGTAAGTTTTATCTAATCTTTTTCTGTGAGATGTTGTGATATGTGTTGTTTCCTGAATGGCTTAACCTCGAAAGAAAATTGAATGGCTAACGGTGATTGTGTTTTTTTAACCTTTAGGTCTTATGAAACATGTTCTGTCGCTCCCTTGTATATGTTATCAAGGGGAAACTTAAGTCGCCTTCAAATTAAAAATTGAACAGCTTCAGCTAATCTAAGAGAAATAAGTAAGATAGTTGTTCTCTTTTATTCAATGTTTGACTTTTATCAAAACAAAATAATTTGATTTTAAAGCAGTAGTACTTTTTCCATAGTGCATGTTTTGAAGTCATATATGGACTCAAACAGAGATCAATTCCATCTGATGGGAGCAAATGTAGTCAAAAGGCATGACTCTCCATTAAGGAGGAGCATCCAATATCACCAATATAAGTTCAAATATGCAAGCATAGACGTAAATGCAAAATGATCAGCCAATCAATATTGATTTTAGTTTATTCCTTTCAGCGTCCTGTATATTCTCCAAACACAAGTCTATCCAGATTATTCTGTGACTCCAAAGGAGAGCGAGTATATTTAGGAGCAACCAGTAGATTCTTTTCATAAGTTAGGAACAATAAATAGATGTTGGCAGAGTATGACCAGAAATATCCTCAGATGCGCAATATTATCGCCACTGTCCAATATTTTTGCACAATCACAATCTTATTACCACTATTTCAACAACAACAATTTCTAGGCCAACCCACTTGAGCATGTGAGTATCTCTTGTCCCATTTTTCGTGGCCACATGGAATTTCTTGATGGTGTATGGGAAGTCATTAAGACCAACTAACATTTAAACCCTCTTCTTTAGGTAAGAAACACATCTCTCCACCCTTGACTAGAGGTCTCGGGTTCAAATACTTAGAACGGGGCAGTTCTTTGTAGGGAGAGCATCCCCCTTAATTGGCTCTATGCTGCACGAATCTTTATTAGTAATGAATACCAGATGGTTAAAGTGTTAAAAAAAACTTTGGCCAATTGATTTGATGGGCGGATTAGCTTTCTCTGCTTGACCAGGCAACAGTCTCATTTACTAGAAAACACAAACGCACTCAGAGACGTCCAACTCCCCACAACAATAAATATGAACAAATATCTGTTCAAATGCCAATCACTTCTATGCTGATTGCTGGTTATCTAACCAGTTCATGAATAATCTTAGGCCAAATCATTCGTTGTCGCATTACTTTCAAGATCCTCATAGCTTAAAATGTCTATTCCAATAGGTTTACAGCCTACTTAATCACGAAGGAGCATCTAGAAGTCTCTTCCTACCATTTGAGTGATATATGCTAAGCTTGAGACTCTGATTTTGATTAAGTAAATTAAACTTGCTTTAGACCGACTATGTTGTATGGGCGGAGTGTTGGCCAGTCAAGAACTCCCACGTTTAGAAGATGAACGTGACTGAAATGAGGATATTGAGATGGATTTGCGGGAATACCAGGTTAGATCGAATTAGAAATAAAATTATCCGGGACAAGGTGGGGGTGGTCCCTGTGGAGGACAAGATTCAGAAGGCGAGACTAAGATGGTTCGGGCATGTGAAGAGGTGTGAGAGGCCGGCCTTGTAGTGCCAACGGAGAGGTAGAGGCAGGCTGAAGAAGTATTGGAGAGAGGTGATTAGGCAAGATATAGCGTTGCTCCAGCTTACTGTGGACATGACCATGGATAAGAAGTGTGAAGGTTAAGAATTAGGTTAGGTAGCCGAGCTTTGTCATTGTTTTGTTATAGTAGCTTTCATACACCACTGAGTGTATTTCGCGTATTTTCATATTTCTAGATTTCTGTTATTACTTGTTGCTGCTTTCTCTTTGGTTTTCTAATTGCACTACCTAGTATTAATTTTGTGTTTTCGCTTGGTTTTCTAATTGGTTTGCTTGTCATTGCCCCTTGCCTTTATCTTTCTTGAGCCGAGGGTCTAATGGAAATAACCTTCTTGCCTTTTAAAGGTAGGGTAAGGTCTGCGTACACACTACCCTCCCCAGACCCACTTGTGGGAATACACTGAGTTGTTGTACTCTATTGTTTTCTTTCCTTTTATTTGATTTGTTTGTTTTATTTAAAATCGTCTACATCATTCAAAATAGTATTTAATTCCTATGCTCAAAATGACATGATATCCTTGTAAAATATGTCATTTGCAGATGTAGAAGTTCCACTTACTTGTGGCATACTGATAGCCTTGTTTGCCCTTCAGCATTATGGCACCCACAGGGTTGGATTTTTGTTTGCACCTGTTGTCATAACATGGCTTGTGTGTATCAGTGCTATTGGTGTGTATAATATTGTACAATGGGACCACCATGTGTACCGAGCACTGTCTCCATATTACATGTACAAATTCTTGAAAAAAACTCAAAGAGGAGGCTGGATGTCCTTGGGAGGGATCCTCCTGTGCATAACAGGCAAGATATAGTTGTCAGTTGCTTTATGATTAATCTGCTACATATCTTCCTTTGGTTCCATGATCACTAAATACACAAATATATTCTTTCAGGTTCTGAAGCAATGTTTGCTGATCTAGGACACTTTTCCCAGTTGTCAATACAGGTAGATATCTAACTAATTGCTAAATAACAGGGTGCATGTTTGATACAGTATAAGCAAAAATGAGAAGCCATAAGTGTGACAATGGTACACTTTTTTCCTTTGTTTGAACTTAGTCTCTTAGTGCGCTGAAATAAGTAGAGTAAATGATAATCAGAAGTCGCTAAAGTTATTTTATACCTAGAATAAATAATAAAGCAGGTCATCTCCAATAGCTGAAGCTTTTAGATGAGATGGTTGTAGTTTCAAGTTCAACTCTCAACACGACCCTCAGAAAATATTGTCATGTGCCCAGCCTTAGAAAAAGAATCAGGCCCGCACATAAGGGATGTGTTGGAGACCTAAAATAAATAATAAAAACGGAACATTTCCAATAGTTTAAGCTTTAGGATTAGACGGTTAAACAATTCAACTAAAATATAGGTAATGCCCTTAGTACCCCCAACAGAAAAGCTTTGAGCAGCGTTTGTGACCAGGGGGTTGATTCTAAGTTTGCCCATTCAATTTCCATGGGATTTATTACTGCTTTGCATGTTGACATTCTATTATCAGTATCACCCTTTCTAAATTTCCGTGGCATCCGAATCGGGTTACCCTTGCACGACGAAGACTGGCCCCTTTGTTTTGCTTTCTATGAGTGAAAAATTTAGCCAACTTTCAGATTAAATTTGACTAAATGGATGTGATTTCAATCTGATGAGAATGTCTAATAAGGAGAGGGATAGAGATGAACTAAGGTTAGTTAGAATATTTTTGAGGTACTACAGCTCTTGGAGGTTCTCCTTTAAGCTATAGAAAAAGAGAAAGCTGAACACAGCTTATTGTTTGCATATAGCCCGGCTTGTGAGATATAACATTGTCTAAGAAACTAATTTCCCTTTTGCAGATTGCTTTTACCTTCATGGTTTATCCATCACTGATTCTTGCATATATGGGACAAGCTGCTTATCTTTCACAGCATCATGTTATTGAAAATGAAAGCTATCGAATAGGCTTCTATGTTTCTGTACCAGGTATGTATTTTCCTAGTTACTTTTACGGAGAAAAGAATAAGGCTAGAAGAAAATTGGGCTGATGAAGGACATCTCAAATTTTTGTTCCAGAGAAACTAAGGTTGCCGGTTCTGGTGATTGCTATACTTGCTGCCGTGGTGGGGAGCCAAGCCATTATCACTGGAACCTTTTCAATTATTAAACAATGCTCCTCGCTGGGTTGCTTTCCTAAAGTCAAAATAGTGAATACGTCATCCAAAATACATGGGCAGATATATATTCCAGAGATTAATTGGACCTTAATGCTACTATGCTTGGCTGTTACTATTGGCTTTAGAGACACCAAAAGGATGGGCAATGCTTCAGGTATGAATGTGATGATATGAATAAGGGAAAGTAATTTTTGATTAGTCGAAATCATTTATCCTTCTTGGATGTAGTGTTAAACTTATAATGCCTTTATTTGAGTTCCAAAGATTCAATCTTGATTGACTGCTCAATTTTATATTCCAGTCACAACCATGTAGTTGGAGTCCTACAATAAAGTTATTTCTTGAATATGTTCCCCCCGTCAATGGGGACCAATTTTCATGTTCAATTTCCCTCTGCATAAATTTCTGTAAAGGGCAGCGCGGTGCATAAAACATCTTGCATTCACGCAGGGTTCGGGGGTGTGATGTAGACAGCCTACCCTAATGCAAGCATTAGTGCTGCTTCACGGCCCGACCCATAACCTATAGGTCATACGGACTACGAAGACTACTTTACTCTTTTGAAATTCATTTCGCACTTATTTACACAACGGATACGAGGATCTCATAGAAGATAAGACTGTTTTCCATGCTAAATGATATTCATTACTAATCCTCACTAATTTTGCTTCGTATCAGGTTTGGCAGTCATAACTGTCATGCTGGTTACGACTTGCTTGATGTCGTTGGTGATTGTTTTGTGCTGGCGCAAGAGTGTCCTCCTTGCACTTTGCTTTGTTATATTCTTTGGGACGATTGAAGCCTTATATTTCTCAGCTTCTCTGATTAAATTTTTGGAAGGAGCATGGGTGCCTATTGCAATAGCCTTTACTTTCATGATAGTAATGTGCATTTGGCACTACGGCTCTTTAAAGAAGTATGAATTTGATGTCCAAAATAAGGTCTCTGTTGAGTGGCTACTCGGTCTTGGTCCGAGTCTAGGCATTGTACGGGTTCGTGGCATTGGCCTCATACACACTGAGCTTGTATCCGGAATCCCAGCAATCTTTTCACACTTTGTTACCAATCTTCCAGCATTCCACCAGGTCTTAGTTTTCCTTTGTGTCAAATCTGTCCCAGTTCCTCATGTTAAACATGAGGAGCGTTTCCTGGTTGGACACATTGGCCCAAGAGAGTACCGCATGTACAGGTGCATTGTCAGGTATGGTTATCGCGATGCTCACAAGGATGATTCAGAATTTGAGAATGATCTTGTATGTAGCATAGCAGAGTTTATACGAACAGGAAGGACAAGGTTGAATGTTAACGGTGAGGATCTTAGAAAGGATTTCGAGGACATGACTGTTGTTGGAACGCCTTCTACTTATTTATCAGGAGTTCAATTTTGCGAGGATGAGGATGTAAATGCTGAATTAGTTGGACCATCAGAGCGTAAAGAAATACTTTCTCCACGCGTAACCAAGCCTAAGAAAAGGGTGAGGTTTGTCATACCAGAATCTCCCAAGATTGATAGAGGTGCACAGGAGGAGTTGCGCGAACTAATGGAAGCAAGGGAAGCTGGCATAGCTTACATATTGGGACATTCCTATGTAAGAGCCAAACAAGGATCTAGCTTATTTAAGAAAATAGTTATAAATTATGGATATGACTTTTTGAGAAGGAACAGTAGACCACCTACATACACATTAAGTGTACCCCATGCTTCTACTTTAGAGGTAGGAATGGTTTACAATGTATGATTTTTAGCATACAGGAAAAAAAACAAATAATGAATGTTGTACATGTGTTTGTAGCTTTTTTGTGAATAGAAGAAAAGTTGAGTAACATTTTACCATGATTGATTGAGATTGAGAAATATCTACCATTGACAGCCCATATTCTTGTATACAACTTTTTCCATGCGGTTCTTTACGTGTCTTACAGTAGCAGGAAAAGTTTAAGGAAATTGTAGGAGGGGAAATGTCAATTTGTGTCAAAAAAGAGCTCTTGACACTACAATGAGCTGATTTACCAGGACCGCAGTATGGGCAGATGCACCTACTGTTTCTGACTCCAGGTGAATTGAAATTTGTTTAAACAGATACTATATATTTATACCAAGTCCAAATCTATTGTAAAAAAGAGGCGATAGGCACATTGCTATTCCCCACCCACAGGCTTGAAATACTGGATTTTGTAACACAAACCAATCCCGCAGCTAGGTATTGGCAAGGAGTTTCAATTGAATTCCCTAGGCCGGAAAATTACACCAAGCAACAGGCACAAACCAATCCCGCAGCTAGGTGTTGGCAAGGAGTTTCAATTGAATTCCCTAGGCCGGAAAATTACACCAAGCAACAGGCACAAACCAATCTCGCAGCTAGGTGTTGGCAAGGAGTTTCAATTGAATTCCCTAGGCCGGAAAATTACACCAAGCAATAGGCACAAACCAATCCCGCAGCTAGGTGGTGGCAAGGAGTTTCAATTGAAGTCCCTAGACCGGAAAATTACCCCAAGCAATAGGCACAAACCGATCCCGCAGCTAGGTGTTGGCAAGGAGTTTCAAGGGAATTCCCTAGGCCGGAAAATTATACCAAGCAACAGGCACAAACCAATCCCGCAGCTAGGTGGTGGCAAGGAGTTTCAATTGAAGTCCCTAGACCGGAAAATTACCCCAAGCAATAGGCACAAACCGATCCCGCAGCTAGGTGTTGGCAAGGAGTTTCAAGGGAATTCCCTAGGCCGGAAAATTATACCAAGCAACAGGCACAAACCAATCCCGCAGCTAGGTGGTGGCAAGGAGTTTCAATTGAAGTCCCTAGACCGGAAAATTACCCCAAGCAATAGGCACAAACCGATCCCGCAGCTAGGTGTTGGCAAGGAGTTTCAAGGGAATTCCCTAGGCCGGAAAATTATACCAAGCAACAGGCACAAACCAATCCCGCAGCTAGGTGGTGGCAAGGAGTTTCAATTGAAGTCCCTAGACCGGAAAATTACCCCAAGCAATAGGCACAAACCGATCCCGCAGCTAGGTGTTGGCAAGGAGTTTCAAGGGAATTCCCTAGGCCGGAAAATTATACCAAGCAACAGGCACAAACCAATCCCGCAGCTAGGTGGTGGCAAGGAGTTTCAATTGAAGTCCCTAGACCGGAAAATTACCCCAAGCAATAGGCACAAACCGATCCCGCAGCTAGGTGTTGGCAAGGAGTTTCAAGGGAATTCCCTAGGCCGGAAAATTATACCAAGCAACAGGCACAAACCAATCCCGCAGCTAGGTGGTGGCAAGGAGTTTCAATTGAAGTCCCTAGACCGGAAAATTACCCCAAGCAATAGGCACAAACCGATCCCGCAGCTAGGTGTTGGCAAGGAGTTTCAAGGGAATTCCCTAGGCCGGAAAATTATACCAAGCAACAGGCACAAACCAATCCCGCAGCTAGGTGGTGGCAAGGAGTTTCAATTGAAGTCCCTAGACCGGAAAATTACCCCAAGCAATAGGCACAAACCGATCCCGCAGCTAGGTGTTGGCAAGGAGTTTCAAGGGAATTCCCTAGGCCGGAAAATTATACCAAGCAACAGGCACAAACCAATCCCGCAGCTAGGTGGTGGCAAGGAGTTTCAATTGAAGTCCCTAGACCGGAAAATTACCCCAAGCAATAGGCACAAACCGATCCCGCAGCTAGGTGTTGGCAAGGAGTTTCAAGGGAATTCCCTAGGCCGGAAAATTATACCAAGCAACAGGCACAAACCAATCCCGCAGCTAGGTGGTGGCAAGGAGTTTCAATTGAAGTCCCTAGACCGGAAAATTACCCCAAGCAATAGGCACAAACCGATCCCGCAGCTAGGTGTTGGCAAGGAGTTTCAAGGGAATTCCCTAGGCCGGAAAATTATACCAAGCAACAGGCACAAACCAATCCCGCAGCTAGGTGGTGGCAAGGAGTTTCAATTGAAGTCCCTAGACCGGAAAATTACCCCAAGCAATAGGCACAAACCGATCCCGCAGCTAGGTGTTGGCAAGGAGTTTCAAGGGAATTCCCTAGGCCGGAAAATTATACCAAGCAACAGGCACAAACCAATCCCGCAGCTAGGTGGTGGCAAGGAGTTTCAATTGAAGTCCCTAGACCGGAAAATTACCCCAAGCAATAGGCACAAACCGATCCCGCAGCTAGGTGTTGGCAAGGAGTTTCAAGGGAATTCCCTAGGCCGGAAAATTATACCAAGCAACAGGCACAAACCAATCCCGCAGCTAGGTGGTGGCAAGGAGTTTCAATTGAAGTCCCTAGACCGGAAAATTACCCCAAGCAATAGGCACAAACCGATCCCGCAGCTAGGTGTTGGCAAGGAGTTTCAAGGGAATTCCCTAGGCCGGAAAATTATACCAAGCAACAGGCACAAACCAATCCCGCAGCTAGGTGGTGGCAAGGAGTTTCAATTGAAGTCCCTAGACCGGAAAATTACCCCAAGCAATAGGCACAAACCGATCCCGCAGCTAGGTGTTGGCAAGGAGTTTCAAGGGAATTCCCTAGGCCGGAAAATTATACCAAGCAACAGGCACAAACCAATCCCGCAGCTAGGTGGTGGCAAGGAGTTTCAATTGAAGTCCCTAGACCGGAAAATTACCCCAAGCAATAGGCACAAACCGATCCCGCAGCTAGGTGTTGGCAAGGAGTTTCAAGGGAATTCCCTAGGCCGGAAAATTATACCAAGCAACAGGCACAAACCAATCCCGCAGCTAGGTGGTGGCAAGGAGTTTCAATTGAAGTCCCTAGACCGGAAAATTACCCCAAGCAATAGGCACAAACCGATCCCGCAGCTAGGTGTTGGCAAGGAGTTTCAAGGGAATTCCCTAGGCCGGAAAATTATACCAAGCAACAGGCACAAACCAATCCCGCAGCTAGGTGGTGGCAAGGAGTTTCAATTGAAGTCCCTAGACCGGAAAATTACCCCAAGCAATAGGCACAAACCGATCCCGCAGCTAGGTGTTGGCAAGGAGTTTCAAGGGAATTCCCTAGGCCGGAAAATTATACCAAGCAACAGGCACAAACCAATCCCGCAGCTAGGTGGTGGCAAGGAGTTTCAATTGAAGTCCCTAGACCGGAAAATTACCCCAAGCAATAGGCACAAACCGATCCCGCAGCTAGGTGTTGGCAAGGAGTTTCAAGGGAATTCCCTAGGCCGGAAAATTATACCAAGCAACAGGCACAAACCAATCCCGCAGCTAGGTGGTGGCAAGGAGTTTCAATTGAAGTCCCTAGACCGGAAAATTACCCCAAGCAATAGGCACAAACCGATCCCGCAGCTAGGTGTTGGCAAGGAGTTTCAAGGGAATTCCCTAGGCCGGAAAATTATACCAAGCAACAGGCACAAACCAATCCCGCAGCTAGGTGGTGGCAAGGAGTTTCAATTGAAGTCCCTAGACCGGAAAATTACCCCAAGCAATAGGCACAAACCGATCCCGCAGCTAGGTGTTGGCAAGGAGTTTCAAGGGAATTCCCTAGGCCGGAAAATTATACCAAGCAACAGGCACAAACCAATCCCGCAGCTAGGTGGTGGCAAGGAGTTTCAATTGAAGTCCCTAGACCGGAAAATTACCCCAAGCAATAGGCACAAACCGATCCCGCAGCTAGGTGTTGGCAAGGAGTTTCAAGGGAATTCCCTAGGCCGGAAAATTATACCAAGCAACAGGCACAAACCAATCCCGCAGCTAGGTGGTGGCAAGGAGTTTCAATTGAAGTCCCTAGACCGGAAAATTACCCCAAGCAATAGGCACAAACCGATCCCGCAGCTAGGTGTTGGCAAGGAGTTTCAAGGGAATTCCCTAGGCCGGAAAATTATACCAAGCAACAGGCACAAACCAATCCCGCAGCTAGGTGGTGGCAAGGAGTTTCAATTGAAGTCCCTAGACCGGAAAATTACCCCAAGCAATAGGCACAAACCGATCCCGCAGCTAGGTGTTGGCAAGGAGTTTCAAGGGAATTCCCTAGGCCGGAAAATTATACCAAGCAACAGGCACAAACCAATCCCGCAGCTAGGTGGTGGCAAGGAGTTTCAATTGAAGTCCCTAGACCGGAAAATTACCCCAAGCAATAGGCACAAACCGATCCCGCAGCTAGGTGTTGGCAAGGAGTTTCAAGGGAATTCCCTAGGCCGGAAAATTATACCAAGCAACAGGCACAAACCAATCCCGCAGCTAGGTGGTGGCAAGGAGTTTCAATTGAAGTCCCTAGACCGGAAAATTACCCCAAGCAATAGGCACAAACCGATCCCGCAGCTAGGTGTTGGCAAGGAGTTTCAAGGGAATTCCCTAGGCCGGAAAATTATACCAAGCAACAGGCACAAACCAATCCCGCAGCTAGGTGGTGGCAAGGAGTTTCAATTGAAGTCCCTAGACCGGAAAATTACCCCAAGCAATAGGCACAAACCGATCCCGCAGCTAGGTGTTGGCAAGGAGTTTCAAGGGAATTCCCTAGGCCGGAAAATTATACCAAGCAACAGGCACAAACCAATCCCGCAGCTAGGTGGTGGCAAGGAGTTTCAATTGAAGTCCCTAGACCGGAAAATTACCCCAAGCAATAGGCACAAACCGATCCCGCAGCTAGGTGTTGGCAAGGAGTTTCAAGGGAATTCCCTAGGCCGGAAAATTATACCAAGCAACAGGCACAAACCAATCCCGCAGCTAGGTGGTGGCAAGGAGTTTCAATTGAAGTCCCTAGACCGGAAAATTACCCCAAGCAATAGGCACAAACCGATCCCGCAGCTAGGTGTTGGCAAGGAGTTTCAAGGGAATTCCCTAGGCCGGAAAATTATACCAAGCAACAGGCACAAACCAATCCCGCAGCTAGGTGGTGGCAAGGAGTTTCAATTGAAGTCCCTAGACCGGAAAATTACCCCAAGCAATAGGCACAAACCGATCCCGCAGCTAGGTGTTGGCAAGGAGTTTCAATTGAATTCCCTAGACCGGAAAATTACACCAAGCAATAGGCACAAACCAATCCCGCAGCTAGGTGTTGGCAAGGAGTTTCATTTGAACTCCCTAGGCCGGAAAATTACACCAAGCAACAGGCACAAACCAATCCCGCAGCTAGGTGTTGGCAAGGAGTTTCAAGTGAATCCCCTAGGCCGGAAAATTACACCAAGCAACACGCACAAACCAATCCCGCAGCTAGGTGTTGGCAAGGAATTTCAATTGAATCCCCTAGGAAGGAAAATTACACCAAGCAACAGGCACAAACCAATCCCGCAGCTAGGTGTTGGCAAGGAGTTTCAAGTGAATTCCCTAGGCCGGAAAATTATACCAAGCAACAGGCACAAACCAATCCTGCAGCTAGGTCTTGGCAAGGAGTTTCAATTGAATTCACTAGGCCGGAAAATTACACCAAGCAACATGCACAAACCAATCCCGCAGCTAGGTGTTGGCAAGGAGTTTCAATTAAATTCCCTAGGCCGGAAAATTATACCAAGCAACAAGCACAAACCAATCCCGCAGCTAGGTGTTGGCAAGGAATTTCAAGTGAATACCCTAGGCAGGAAAATTACACAAGGCAACAGGGACAAACCAATCCTGCAGCTAGGTGTTGGCAAAGAGTGTCAATTGAATTCCCTAGGCCGGAAAATTACACCAAGCAACAGGCACAAACCAATCCCGCAGCTAGGTGTTGGCAA
>MU790275.1:1023-11310 GCA_026770625.1 Nicotiana glauca
ATAACATATCCCGCCTTATTACGCCGCATGTGCAAAACATCAATAACAACAATAGCACGACAAAGACCTCGTGCTTCACCATATCAACAATCGCACGGTAGAAACCTCGTGCATCCCAATATCAACAATCGCACTGCAGAAACCTCGTGCATCATAACATCAACACCCGCACGGCAGAAATCTCGTGCATCACAATATCCACACCCGCACGACAGAAACCTCGTGCATCACAATATCAACAACCGCACGGCAGAAACCTCGTGCATCACAATATCAGGTAAAACACAAAATAAATGACAATAGATATATACAGGAACAAGCAAGAGAAAATCAACCCAAGAATTTCCGTTCACCAGAAGACGGTACAACTAACTACCAAGGAATAATCGTAACAGGAAAATGCTAAGCGCAATAAGAACAACTCAACAAGGAGTTAACATAAGTCACGTAAGTGTCAAATAAGGAAAATATCAACTTCTTTAAATTTAGCCCCAAATTAATTACAAGAGAGATAGGAATAACAATTTCAAATTTTAAGATAAGCAATTAGGAAGGATAACATGGCTAGATAAGGGTAATTGTCTTCAGTTAAACAAGTAAAGGACAAATAGGCAACAAGAATAAACCAAAAGGGAAAATAAATTCCAAGTAAGTCATGTAGAAGTAAAACTAATAACAGGTAACTCAATTGTATCAATATTATCTTCTTACTCGGTGAATTTCACAAGTCTAAGAGCCTAAAAGGGACAATTTACCCCAAATAAATCCGAGCACGCACTCGTCACCTCGCGTACACGGACTACAATCAACAGGGAAGACTCCAATCTTAAGGGGAAGTCCCCCACACAAGGTTAGGCAATATACTTACCTCAAAACCGAAAAAATCAACTAGCAATCACGTTCTTGCCACGAGTACTCTACTCCAAATGGACTAAATCTATTCAATTAAATCACACATTATAAATAATATCTCAAGCAACTGATTCTATAATTAAATTCAAAGCTAAAGCGCAAAATTAGGTAAAATGACCAAAACGCCCCTCGGGCCAACGTCTCGGAATCGGATAATTTTCATATTTTCGGAACTCTCATACTCTCATGAGTCCAACCATATAAAAATCTCCCAAATCGAAGGTCGAATGCCCATTCAAATCACAATAACTTAGTCTAAAAATTTTCATCCAATTTTCCACAATTTTGACCTTGAATTCGAATTTTAATGGTGGATTTAACTAGATATTGATAGAAAACAACTAAATGAGGTTAAAGAAACATTACCCACTAATCTTCTCTTCAAAATCCACCCAAAATCGCCTTTTCCCGAGCTCCCAATTGATTTTCCAACTTTTGAAACAAACCCTCAGATTATTCTATTTTATACCAGTGATTTCCGCTTTTGCGGTCCAGGGACCGCTTCTGTGGTCCCGCTTTTGCGGAAATACAACCGCTTCTGCGGTTTCCTTAAACTTCCAAATTTCCGCTTCTGCGGTTCATTCATCGCAGAAGCGAATCCGCTTCTGCGGAAATTCTTTCGCTCCAGCGGCTCCTGCCCAACAGTCCTCCATCGCTTTTGCGGCTGCCAAGCCGCTTTTGCGGCTCCGCTTCTGCGAAACTGACACCGCTTTTGCGGTTCCCAAGATGCAGAAGCGGAAATACCAGAAGGCATGCTGCAAATTTTCTTCTAACTTCAAAAATTTACCCGTTGAGCATCCGAAACACACCCGAGGCCCCCGGGACCTCAACCAATCACACACACACAAGCCATATAACTTATCGCGGACTCGCTCGAAGTTACAAATCACATGACACAACATCAAAACGACGGATTTAACCAAAAATCAAGCTTATGAACTTCCAAATCTTCAAAATACGTTTTCGATCAAAAACCTAACCAAATCACGTCCGAATGATCTGAAATTTTTCACACACATCCCAAATGATACGATGGAGCTACTGCAACTTCCAAAATTTCATTTCGACCCTCGGATCAAAAACTCACTATCGGACCGGAAACTTCAAAAATTCAAACTTCGGTATTTCAAGCCCAAAATGAGCTACAGACTTCCAAAATACATTCCGAACACGCTCCCAGCCCTGAAATCACCTAACGGAGCTAACAGAACCATCAGATTTCCATTTCGAGGTTGTCCTCATGTTGTTATGAATACGGACCATTTTTTAACTCTTAAACTCTCGTTTAGGGACTAAGTGTCTCAAAACACTCCGAATCCTAATACCGAACGTCCCGGCAAACCAGAATAGTAGAAATGAACTTAGGGAAAGCAGTTGATGGGGGATCGGGGCGTAAATTCCAAAAATGACCGGTCGGGTCATTACACCACAGAGCATACTTAGACAGTACCTTGGCTCTGATACCAATTGTTGCGGAAGCCAAATGTATATAGTGTGAGTGAGTCACAACTACTATACCAAAAATTATGGCAGCCACCAAATAATAAATAAGGCAATAAATCAATAATAAAAGAAACACCAAAATTTACGAGGTTCGGCCAATTTTGTCTACTTCCTCAGACACAACCAATATTTTATTCCACTCCAAAAATACAAGTGAAGAAATAGAAGATACAAATGCCTTAAGAAGATAAGAAGGCAAATGAGAAGTTTGTTTAAATCCTAAACATTAGGCCTCATTTTATATGGTGAAGTACCAACCAAAATTGGTACTTCACCGATGTGGGATTTCTGCTGTCACACCTCCTTTTGGTGCTACCGCACCCCGCGAAGGGCGTGGTAAAAGGAATTTTTCCAATTAAAGGATAACCGAAACAGGATTTATTTATTTAATTCAGAGTCGTCACTTGGGAGATTTATGGTGTCCCAAGTCACCGGTTGAATCCCGAATCGAGGAAAAGAATGACTCTGTTTAACAGTCTGCGCACCAGAAATTCGGATAAGGAATTCTGTTAACCCGGGAGAAGGTGTTAGGCATTCCCGAGTTCCGTGGTTCTAGAACGGTCGCTCAACTGTCATATTTGGCTTATTTATCTGATTTTATAACATGCTTTAACTCATGTGCAAATTTTAACTTTTAACCGCTTTTAATATTATTATTATTATTATTTTAACAAAGAATTGCAACGTCGTAAAAATGTGTTTCGGACCACACCGTACCAGTACACCTGTGGCCCTTAACACATTTCGACTTCGTCAAGATTTGGATTTTGGTCACATTAATGTGCACCGGAGTTTGAGAAAAATAAATTATTAAAGGCGCGCCTAAAGCGACTAGCGTATCGTTATTTTGAGAAGGCCGTAAAATTAGCTAAACGGCATGTCCCGAAATCTAAGCATTTAAAATAACCATCTATTGAGGGCCCCGCAATTTGTGTGTTATTTGGTGAGGCTCGTCTCATTTCTTATTTAAAGGCTAATAAATCGCTTTTAGTATTTATTATTTTTAAAGAGAATTGCAACGTCATAAAAATGTATTTCGGACCACGCCGCACCAGTACGCATGTGGCCTTTAACACATTTCGACTTCGTTGAGATTTGGATTTGGGTCACATAAATGTGCACCCGAGTTTAAGAAAGTAAATTATTAAAAGCGCGCCTAAAGTGACTAACGCGTTATTATTTGGGGAAGGCCGTGCAATTCACTAAACAGCTCATCCCGAAGTCTAAGTATTTTAATATATACATTTTATGAGAGCCCCGCAGTGGTGCATTTTTATTTGGCGAGACTCATCTCATTTAATTATTTAAAAGACAAGTCCTAAAGTAAGCTATGATTTTCTATTTATCCTTGTCTCTAAAGATAAAGAAAATGTCCTAATTAATGCCATATTTATAAATTCGGGCCTCGAGTTCAAGTCCGGACTCAAACAAAGAGGAGACCCTCTTAATTTGAACATGTTACCTAATTCGAACCCAAACTTATATTGTATTATACCAACCGCGCTGGAAGATGAGAAAAAAACTAATTAAACCAATGGAGTTAAATCTGATTCGAAAAATCAAACAACTACAAATTAATTCACAAACATATCATAACATTATATCACCATATTAACACATGTAAAAAAACAAAACTCATCTTAGCAACATATAACATAATATCGAAATGCTAGGATTAGAGAAATAAACCTGTAGTTTATACGGATTGAATGAATCAACGATTACAACCGGACATCAACCGACTTCAAGCAACTATTTATAGCGATATCGAGTTTCAAACTCGAACTCGCCGGAAAACGGACAGCGACAACTTCGACGGAACTTATAACACGAACGGCAACCTCAAGAATGGCTTCATGGCTGCGCTGGCTGGTGTTGTTCGTGGTTGCTGCTGGGAAGCTGAAGGTGCTGGACCAGTTGGAGTTTACTGGCTTGCGGGGGTTGCTGGTTTTCGGAATGGGTGCTGCCGGACGCTTGGTTGATGGGGTGTCGTTTCCGTTGGTTGAAGATGAAAGGTCGAAGGGTGGTCGACGGGCGAGATGGCGATGGTGGCGACGAGAGGTGACGGGAGGGGCTGGTGGTTGGAGGTAGGGGCGTGAGGGTTTTTTGCGTTTTTCTTCCTTGAGGAAGACGGATCCACAGTAGTGTTTTTTCCCTCCCTGTTTCGTTTTTGTGTGTATATGTGTATCTAGTATGTGTATTGTTTTCTTTCTCCAGCCCCCACCCAACAGTCCCTTTCCCTATATATTTTTCTTCCCTTCCCTCCCCCGTCAGTCCCCAGCCCCCTCCCCTTTTAAAAATCTCCCCTTTTCCTAACGTTATTCCTCTATATATGTGTAGTGTGTATTCTTTATTTTTCTTTTTGTTCCTTTTTCCCTTTTTCAGTAGCCTTCCCCCCCCCCTTAACGTTAATTCCCATTTTTAAAATGTCCCCAGCCCCCGTCACCTTGGTCCCCCCTTGTCTGTATGTTATATATTGTATTGTGTCTTGCTTTCAAAATTTGAAAATCCCACGTGAGACCAAAGGTCATGGGTCTTCACGTGGGTTTAGAGTTCAAGACCCCGTGTTCTGTCCGTGTTCCCCACGTGTGGTGGGCTCGGGTTATTAAGGGTTAGGTCCGAGAATTAAGATTAAAATCGGATAGTTTGAACCCGAGTATTATTCTTTGCCCGGAATCGAAAATAAGGACATGAAGTTATTTAATTAATCCTACACAAGAAAAATAACTATAAAATAAGACAAAACTATTTTTATATTTTTCCAAGATTTAAAATAACTACCAAACATTAATAAAAATTATTTTTTATAATTTTCATTTTTTATAAAAATAAAAATATAAAGTACTATTTTTTGTATTTTTTGAAGTTTCAAATGACTACAAAATATTAATAAAACTATTTTTTTTGTAATTTTTGAAATTAAATAAGGATTGAAAATAAGGTGATATTTTTGTATTTTTCAAGTTTATGAAAATACATAAACTAAAATATATATCATTTTTTGTAATTTTCATTTTTTGATAAAAGTAAAGTAAAAATGGTCAAAACTAGCTAAAATAGCTATATTAGACCTAAATTAAATATTTATGCTAAAAATGTAAAAATTCTCGGGGAGGGTCAAAAATCACGTGTTTACAGCTGCCCCTCTTTGACTGGAAACACAAAGAGTTTTCAGACAAAGAACGACTAGACAAGTGGTTTGACCCGACCCTTATTCGGAGAGACTAAACCAAAGAGAAGAGGATGTGACCGAGCCCTGGTATCTGAGCTGCCTACATATCCTTGGCTCTAAAGGAATCAGGCCACGTGTAGTTCGGAGTGAGTGAGATAATGGAGTATGCCGAGGTGGAGAGCCAGTCGAGGTTCCGTTTCGTCGAGGTTCCGGTCTGTGATCCTGCTATTACATCAAAAATCAAAATTTGAAAAAGACTAACTAAGCCTATCAGCTACTAGCTATGAGCACGTGATTTTTGCTCTCACGATAATTACTCCCAAAAATATAAAATAAAATAGTTTTGTACCGCATTTGATTTTTTGTGGATCATGCGTTTTCCTTCTTTAACATCCTATATGTGTGTTTAATGTTGAATTAATTAAAAAATACAAAAATACGTGTTTCATGCATGTAGGAATTATTTGTGCGGTCGTAAAATCTTTTAGTAATCATAAAATGGTTAAAAAGAAAATTACAAAAAATACACAGTTTTGTGCTTTGCCATTAGGATTCTATTCAAATGTGCAATTTGTGTTAAACGGTTTGAGTGTTAATTAATAGGCGTGTAATTTTATTTCTCTTAATGTGGCCAAAGTGGTTTTAATTCGAACGTGGTTAGCAAAGAAATAACACAAAGGGGCTAGAATTGCAAACAAATCCAGCCCAAACCAGGTGCCAGCCCAATTCGCCTCACCCAAGCCGTCAGAGATAGGCCAAACGACGCCGTATTGGCGCTTACACGCAGGCCGTTGATCAAATCCAATAGACGGCCCAGATCAGGCATCCTTTTAATCCAAACGACGCCGTTTTGATACGCCTGATCTAGACCGTCCGTCCTATCCAATCCAACGGTCCAGGTCACCCCGTCTCTACCCGATCCAGCCCCGACCCAATCCATCAGAGACCGCCCCGGTCTCAAGTATCCTCAAACGATGTCGTTTCATTAAATGATTCGATCGTGGTCGTCGATCTTAATTGATCCAACGGCCTGGATCAAACCCCGTAGAGGCTATATATATGTAATTCCCTACCCCGCCCCCCTCCAGGACCCTCCCCTCTCACCCATCTCTAGCATCAGAGACAGAGCCTTTCAGCTCTGCCGTAGTCCGCCTGCCGGAAATCGCCTCCGCCAGCGGCCGGTGTCCAATGGCCTCCATTTTTACACCACTGAACCTCCCCGACCTCCTCGTTCCAACCCCGGGCATGGCTTCCCTCGAATCCTAGCCCCTCTCCTCGAATATCGATTTTTTGTCAAGAACCCTAATAGCCGCCACTACTTCCTGGTGGCGGCGCAGCTTCCAAACAACCCCAAACTCACACACATCCATCTCCTGACCTCCCTCACACCCAAACGACCCTTGGTTCGGTTCAAATCTAACCAGAAGCCCCCANGGACCCTCCCCTCTCACCCGTCTCTAGCATCAGAGACAGAGCTTTTCAGCTCCGCCGTAGTCCGCCTGCCGGAAATCGCCTCCGCCGGCAGCAGGTGTCCAATGGCCTCCATTTTTACATCACTGAACCTCCCCGACCTCCTCATTCCAACCCCGTGCATGGCTTCCCTCGAATCATAGCCCCTCTCTTCGAATATCGATTTTTTGGTTAAGAACCCTAATAGCCGCCGCTACCTTCTGGTGGCAGCGCCGCCTCCAAATAACCCCAAACTCACACACATCCATCTCCTGACCTCCCTCACACCCAAACGACCCTTAGTTTGGTTCGAATCTAACCAGAAGACCCCAAGCCTTAAAAAGCCGCATGAACCCTAGAAGTCAGAGATCAACAAGAGTTTGAGGTTTAATGAACCTTAATCCAGGTGTTCTCAATGGAGAACACCCTGATTAAGGTCCATTTGGCCCCAAAAATTTTGAAGCCAAGTTGACCCAGGGCCTTTCAGATTCTTAGTTCACTCGAGGTATTCCTGGTCTTTATTTTCTTTATCCTCTTGTGGTTTTGTGTGTTATTTGGCAACATTTTCTTTTACTCTGTTTCTGATTTCCTCGTTTAAAATTTTCTTTCTCATCTCCAAGACCTTTTATTTGGTCCAATTTTGTTTCTGCGATTGTGTTTGTTATAGAATGCGTATTCGAGTCGACTAACGTCGTTGAATAATTAGTTGTGTATCTTCTTTGACTCTGCCTAAAAATTATGAATCACTGATTCATAGGGCAATTATTTGTTATCAGCTATATGTCTTAAGTGATTAAACGAACATCGTTGATTAGTCACATAGGCATGTTGGTTAGAACATTGGACAGTAATTAGCACTGTTAATTTGGTCCAAAACCTTTGTTTGAAATTAAAATGTGAATTGATTGGGATTGAACTTAGGAATCTGACTTGGTTATAGCTGTAGTGGATTTAGGCAGAAAATTCGAACTTAGTGAAATGCCACCTTGAGCATGTTTGGGCCACTAGGGCAACCCCTAATGTGATGCACCCTGGAAATAGTGGAACCTGCTATTACAGCAGGGCACTTACTAATGTTTGAACATTAGAAATTTTAAAATTAGGAGTCCCACACTTAAACATTTTTAAAAGGGGAACAACAGGGTGTCCCAGGGCTCATATGTACTTCAGCAGTATTTAAAAAATGAGACCCATACCTAAACAACTGAAGGTGGGAAAACAGGGGAATAATATGGGGGTTCTGTTTAGTTTAAAATAATTAAAAAGAGACTGCAGGGGCTGGGGCAGTGGACTATATAAGTGATAGACAAGAGATAGGAAGGGGGGACACTCTATGAGAGACTGCTAAAAAACTTCAGTTCTAGGGGGATTTATGAGAGAAAAGTCCAGAGAGAGATACAATTTAAGGCTGAAATTTTACACTGGGGTTCCAGAGTTTTTTTTTTTTTTAAAAAAAGCAAAGATACAGGCTGGTCTTTGAATTGGAAAAGGTCAGTTTTATTCTCAAAAATATAGAGTGTTAAGGCTGGAATTCTTACTCTAAGAGATTCAGTTAGTTATTGAGTGTTAAGGCTGGTCCTTTAAAACTTAGAAGGTTAGTTTACTTCCATAGAATCCAAGCAACAAAAATCAGCATTTTGTGGGCTTTTCCTGGAAGTTCTTGGTTGAGTACTGTTTCATTAAGTTTGGTTCCCTACTTGGTTTTCATCTTTCCTGGGATTTCTGCTACCTTTGGATACTGGTTTTTACTGGTTGTTGCTCTACTGCTGTGTTGCTGCGTCGCTACTGTTGTTCATCCACTGATCTTCCACTTCTTCTTTTTGCCTTCTAAATACCAGGTACACAACTGATACACTGGTTCAATGTAAGCTGAAATTTGAAGCATGAACGAAAAATGAAGAGTTGAAGCTGTTTTGAATTCCTTTTAGTTGTGTATTGAACATTAAGCTGTATACATATAATAGTTCATGTCTTCTACTAGAATCATATAGGTGAGGGCTATGCATAACCGAATAATATTCTATAGTAGTTTAGTCGTAAACTTCCTCCCTCGTATGCTCAGTTAAAATGGATTGATGTTGTAGGCACCATATTCTGTAGTTTCAGTATTATTTGTTAAAGAGTATATCTCAAAAACATGTTAGGCCCTTTAGATTATTTATTAATACCCAATAGTTACCTCATTGAACAAAAGGCTTGTTTTGAAAAACTTATAGGAACATTGTTTAATTAGATAGCACTGGTTCACATTTCAGCCCCTTGTAAATTTCAAACATTTATAAAAATAAGTAAACTAGGCCCATAATAGTCAAACGACGGCCCATACATGTTCATTTTCAGAATTAGCGAATCGTGTTCGAAACCCGATTATAATAAGTTTAAAGCATGTAAATAAATTAGGAACTTTTGTTCTTTCATTTTAGAGACAGATAATAAGTAGAATCGGGATTTGTAAATATGATTATATAAAATTATCAGACTTCGGGATAAGCCGTTTTAGCGAACTTCACGGTCGTCCTAAAAATAATAACGCGTTGGATACTTTAGGCGTGCTTTTAATAATTTACTTTCCTAAACACGGGTGCACATTTATGTGACCCAAACCCAAATCTCAACGAAGTCGAAATGTGTTAAAGGCCATAGGCGTACTGGTACGGTGTGGTCCGAAATACATTTTCACGACGTTGCAATTCTCCTTAAAAATAATAAATAATAAAATCGGGTAATTAGACTTTAAATAATAAATGAGACGAGCCTCGTCAAATAATACACAAATTGCGGGGCCCTCAGTAGGTGGCTATTTTAAATGCTTAGATATCGGGACAGGCCGTTTAGCAAATTTTACGGCCTTCTCAAAATAACGATACGCTAGTCGCCCTAGGCGCGCCTTTAATAATGTATTTTCTTAAACTCGAGTGCACATTTATGTGACCCAAATCTAAATCTCGACGAAGTCGAAATGTGTTAAGGGCCACAGGCGTATTGGTACGGTGTGGTCCGAAACACATTTTCACAACGTTGTAATTCTTTGTTAAAATAATAATAATGATAATAATAATAATAATAATAATAATAATATTAAAAGCGGTTAAAAGTTAAAATTTGCATGTAGGCTAAATCATGTTGTAAAGTCAGATAGTTAAGCCAAATATGATAGTTGAGCGACCGTGCTAGAACCACGGAACTCGGGAATGCCTAACACCTTCTCCCGGGTTAACAGAATTCCTTATCCGGATTTCTGGTACGCAGAC
>MU790277.1:539-63387 GCA_026770625.1 Nicotiana glauca
TCTTGTGGCCGGGCATATCGTCGGGCGAGTTTGTGGATTTCGGTATTGATTTGGTGTCGGGCACAGTATTGTACGGCTCCCGTATGAGCTATAGTAGTGGAAGAAGCAGCTTTAGGCTTCTTGGTAATGAGTTTGTTGGTAAGCTGATTGGCTACGTATTCAGATTGAGACGGCTTGGTTGGCCCTGAGATGTATTGTTGAGGGATAGGTTTAATCTCTCGTTATTGAGCTTATTAGTGATCTGGGGAGATCTATGAGATGCTCTTTCGGTGCTGTGAGGCGTTATGATTTTCGAATTGTGCTTGAGTTTTGTAGCTTATAACGCTATATGTGGATATTGTTAGGCACTCAATATTTTGTTGTAATGAGCAAGTTTGGCTCGATGTGCATCTTCCTATGTGAGATATATGTATGGATCGGGTGGCACGCCGCCATGGGTATGTTATCTGGATCGGGTTGCACGCCGCAACAGTGTGATGTTGAGAATAGTTTTTCATATGTTATTTTGTATGCACTGCTTACTGATTTCTAAAGAAAGTTCGTATTGGGTGTTTCTCGGCGAATGGCGCATCGGTTGTGTCCTTCCAGGATTGAATGGTGTATATTACTTACTTCACCGTGGGTGTGATGGATTGCTTGGTTTCAGACATCAATCTATGCGTGGCTGTCTTGTTTGAGCATGGCAACTTGAGGTGCTTCATGTGTAACAGTGTTTGGATAAGATCGCGCATTGTAGCGAGGCTACGTGGAGATTAGACCCTTCGGGATAGGTTCAGATATTCTATTTATATGATATGGGACGGGGTCCCAGCCTTGTGTTGTGATGGTACTGAGGAGTTTGAGTTACAACTCTTTTGTTTGAGTCATTTGTCATGATTTGAGTATGTTCAGACTGCCCATCATCGGTGCGCGGATTATGCAAGTTGTGGCTTAGGCCTGTGATGAGGCGTCATATCACCAGAGTGGTGCATTTAATTCGAGGTGATCGTTGGAGTCATTAATGAATGCAAACAGGTGTGATTTCAGCTGATTAGAGGGTCCATATTGAGTTTTGGCCGGAAATCTGTTGTGGTATTAGTCAACAAGGAAGTGGCTTCATGAATGGATGATCTGAGAAATTGATACGGTTTATCGTGTGTATTATTTATCGTTGGCAGTGTATAAAAGTGATGGAATAAGACTTTAGCTAATAAGAGGTTCTGATTTTGAGTATGAATTCGGAGAGTGCAATGTGGTTCTACGGTTTATGGCCTAGATGGACTGTGAAATTTCAGTTGTGTTGTATTATCGAATCTATGTAAGATAGGGTGACGTGGGGTCATCTCGGGTATATGCCTGGTAAGGTTGTTCAGTTCTTGGTTGGCTTCTAGTACAACTCTCGGTACGCTCGAGGACGAGCGTTTGTTTAAGTTCGGGAGGATGTGACAACCCGCCCTATTTCCCCCTTATTGTGTTGCTTCATGTTTCCATATCAGTATTAGAGTCTATCGGGTGTAATTGAATTGGTTTTGGTTGAAAATAAGGCACATAGCCTCTTAGAAGGAAGCTTGTTTTGGAAAAGTCAACCGGAAGTTGACTAGTGAGTTAGAGGGCTCGGAAGTGATTTCCAATGATTCGGTTAGCTTCGGGAGGTGATTTGTGACTTAGGAGTGCGATCAGAATTGAATTTGGAGGTTCGGTGTAGAATTAGGCTTGAATTGGCGAAGTTGGAATTTTGGCGAATTCCGGTTGATAGGTGAGATTTTGATCCGGGGGTCGGAATAGAATTCTGAGAGTTGCAGTAGCTTCTTTAGGTGATTTTGGATATGTCTGCAAATTTTCAGGTCAATCGGACGTCGTTTGGTCAGGTTTTTGATCGAATGTGAGTTTCAGAAGTTTTAGTTAATCTTAGGCTTGAATCCATCGTGATTTGGTTATTTTTGTGTTAACGATAGTGTTTTGATGATTGGAATAAGTTTGAATAACGTTATAAGATGTATTGGTATTGTTGGTTGAGGTCCCGGGGGCCTCGGGTTGAATTCGGGTGGTTGAACGAGAGAATTTGAAGTTTGAAGTTTGCTGGTTTTGGTTGCAGCAGGTATTTCCGCATTTGCAGAAGGGAGACCGCAGATGTGGCTTCGCAGAAGCGGAAAATTCTTTGCAGGTGCGAAATAGTGTGAGTTCATCAAGTTCCGCAGAAGCAGAATTTTATTCGCAAAAGCGAGTTCGCAGAAGCGGGAAAATGGTCGCAGAAGCGAAAGGGCGATAGCTTGGGAGGTTCCGCAGAAGCGGAACATTTTACGCATATATGAGTCTGCAGAAGCGGACTATTAACTGCAGAAGCGGTTTTGGTAGACTTGAAGGAAACCGCAGAAGAAGACAGTTTCCGCAGAAGCGGAAGTCGCATAAGCGACAATTTACCGTAGAAGCAAAAAATGCTAAGTGTTTAATGAAACAGTGGGGTTCGATTTTCAGAAGTTAGAAAAATATTTTGGGACTTCGGGAGAGGCTATTTTGGGCGATAAGTGAGAGATTTCGAAGGGATTCCATCAGGTATGAATTTATAGCTTCAAATAATGTTGTTATGGTATAAAAACAAGGATTAAACACTGAAAATTCAAGGAATTTAAGGGTAAAAATGGTGGTTAGGGCTTGAAGCCTAAGAGAGCCTAAATTGATGATTTGAGGGGTTAAACGGGCTCCGATTCTTGTGTAATTGATATGTACGGACTCGTGGTGAGACGAGGATTCTGGAAATGTGAATTTCATAATTTTTCAAGAAGTGGGCCCGGGGCTCGGGGCTCGGGTTTTGCCAACTTCGTGTTTTGGGTGTTTTTCGAGTTCTTTCGATTGGGTTATGTTCCATTAGCATATTTTAATGCATTCCTTGTGATTTTGATCAGATTCGGCACCCGAGGAGGTTGATTCAAGAGGGAAAGGCTTAGCGGACTAGTCTCGTGGCCGGTTCGAGGTGAGTAATAGATGTGGATGATGACCTGAGGGTTTGAAACCCCGGTATATCACACTGTGACGCTATATTTAGGGGAGACACGTACTCTACGGTGAGTGCGGGGTCGAATGTGATCAGGGATTATGTCTTAGTCCACCCGAGTGATGTTGTGCTATGTTGTTAGCTATAAATTAGCTGGTAAACCTCCTACTTGGATGGTTATGGATATATTTGGGCTGCGTGCCGGTTATTTGGATCCCGTAGGGAGTATTATCACTATTTTTATGTGATTTATAGCATGTTTTCATGATATCAGTCCCGAGCTAAACATTGTCCTGAAATGACTAGCAAAATTCTAAGGTTTCAAATACCTAATTGATAATTACTGTTAATTGGAACTAAAACTGGTAAGTTGACTGTGCCTGTGTGGCTTGCATGCATATAGCTGGACTGATAGTGGACCGGGATGCACGCCGCAGCGTATATTACTATGATATTTCGCTTGGGCTGTAGGAGCCCCTCCGGAGTCTGAACCCCCACCGTGAGCGCGGGTACCCAAATGGATCGGGCTGTACGCCGCAGCGGTCATGTGCATTGCATTGCATTCATGCATTGATATATATATCTACTTTGACTGTTTCTGTTAACTGTTATTACACTGTGAAATGTGTAGGAGTACTGTTCTTAGCTTTACATTGTGCTATTTTGGGATTTCTTACTGTCAGACATTATACATGTCTATTACCGCTGAGTTGGAAGTACTCACTTTACTCCTTGCACCTTGTGTGCAGATCCAGGTACTCCGAGAGCCAGCTGAGCTTACTGTTGTTCATCAGAGTTTTCATACGGAGTTGTCGAGGTAGCTGCCTGACGTCCGCAGGACCCGACTTCTCTCCTATTTTTTGTTATTTGATTTTTCCGCGTATTTCAGACTATGTATCATTACAGTCTTATTATACTGTACATGTTAGAGGCTCTAGACTCATGACCCCCAGGTCTATGGGAGATTGTTCAGTATTGTTGGTTTTCGGGTTAATTCTATCTATCAGTGAACCTTCAGCTTCACTACTGTTAATGATTTCTTTTAAATAATTGATTTTGGAGCTTGATGCTCGGGTTGAGAGTGCAAATGGTCGGGCTTGCCTAGCAGTTGTGTTGGGAGCCATCACGATCGGGTTTGGGGTCGTGACATTGTGATCCTTAGGTAATAGAGAACAACTTTCTTCGAGAAATATTGGAATCGGGGCATGTGGGCCCAGGGTTGGAAATTAGGAAAACTTGTAATCATGGGTAGGAAATTGCTTAAACAATTAGGAAAACTGTTGGTTCGGGCCGTCGCCTCGGTATTATGTGCGCATGTTAATTGTGGAAAAGGTTATACATGCTTTGTTTTGCCATTATCTCATATGATGAATTACAAACTTCATGCTGTAAAATTCTTGACTTATACCACTTGCTATAAACTGTTGATACTAGTAAATTCCATGTTTTGAGCACATCATACTTATATATATGTGTGTGTGTGAGTGTGTGTGTATATATATATATATATATATATATATATATATATTAATTGATTTTAGTAATTATCGAGTCGACCTATCGTCTCTACTTCTTCGAGATTAGACGGGATACTTACTGGGTACATGTTGTTTATGTACTCATGTTACGCTTCTGTACTTAATTTTACAGGATTTGAGGCAGGTGGATTCGGACATCACTCTGGTGCATATCAGTGAGCGCACCTGGGACTTCTACGGTGAGCTGCATTTCCTTCTTGCCGATCCGCAGCCGCAGAAGTCTTCCTTGTATTTTTTTGTTGTTTCTGTCTGTCCTGATTCAGACAGTAGGATAGGGTATTATTCATGTTGTGTATATTCTACTAGTTTCCTGTAGCTTATGATACTAGGTTCTGGCACACAGAGTAGTAGACGTTATTTTGGGTTGTATAACTATCTTTACATTTTATTGATCTTTATTGGTTTATGACTTTAATTGGGAAAAATTCTATTATAATGATTTTTGGTAAGGGTAAATGGGAATTTAATTATTCTTCCGCGTTGGCTAGCCTGACATATGGTTTCGGACGCCATCGTGACCTATTATGGAAAATGGGTCGTGACAACATGGTATCAGAGCACTAGGTTCACGTAGGTCTCACAAGTTACGGGCAAACCTAATAGAGTCTTGTAGATTGATACGGAGACGTCTGTATTTATCTTCGAGGGGCTATAGGGTGTTAGGAAAGACTACTCTTTATTCATTTTTCCTTTATGCAGTGGTCAGTATACTAAATTTCCTCTTCTATTCTCTCACAGATGGTGAGGACTCGTACCGCTGACATTCCGTACCCGGGAGGAGCTGCTCCCCTCATTGCTAGAGGCCGAGGTAGAGGTCGGGGAAGGGCATCGGCCCGTGGTAGGGGAGGAGGGCATCCCATAGCTATTCCAGTTGCACCACCAGCGAACCCTGCAAGGGATCGCACTATCGATTAGTAGGGCGAGGCACCCGCAGCTGTGCCTACTCCGACAGATTTTGTGATTGCATCGGGATTTTAGGAGGTCATGGGCGGTATGCTTCGGTTCATGGACACCATGACTCAGGCTGGTTTATTTCCCGCAGACCCAGCTGCTTCGCAGGCAGGAGGGGGAGCACAGATCCCTACCGCTCAGGCTCCAGGTCATGCAGCTGCGGTATATCAGACACCGGGTGCACTACCTACAGAGGGGATTCAGCCAGTTGCTGCAGTGGTACCCCAGCCCAGGCTAGCTGTGGAGTTCGATCCGCAGAAGTTACTAGACAGGTGGACCAGACTTCACCCCCCAGTCTTCGGAGGTGAGAATCATGATGATGCTTAGGATTTCATCGATAGGTGTAGGGACAGACTGCACGCTATGAGGTTATTGGAGTCGTATGGAGTCGACTTCACTACTTTTTAGCTTGAGGGCATGGCCCGTAGATGGTGGTAGTGCTATGTTCTTGGTAAGCCTGCCGGTTCTCCTCCCATCACTTGGGGTCCATTCGTACAGTTATTCCTGGACAGGTATATTCCGCCCTATGAGAGGGAAGAGCTGCGGTATCAGTTTGAGCACCTTGAACAGGGTCATATGTCTGTGACCGACTACGAGTTGAGGTTTTCTGAGTTATCTCTCCATGCACTTATGATACTTCCTACAAATGCAGAGAGATTGCGGAGGTTTGACGCCGGGTTGTAGCCCAGTATCCGATTGGGTATGGCCCGAGAGGTGGAGATGGGTACAAAGTACCAGCTTGTGGTCGAGATTGCTCGTCGGATTGAGGGTTATCGTCAGAGGGGTAGGGAGCAGATACAGCAGGACAAGGGAGATAGATTTTTTGGACAGTTCAGAGGTGCCCCAGCTAGGGGCAGAGGTCCGTATGGGTGGGGTCAGCCCAGTAGGCCCCCATCTTCAGCACCACCACCTGCCGCCCGGGGTGCTCACGCGTGCCCCTATTTCAGTGCCATTCCAGAGAGTTCCTTCCGCCTGCCAGCTATTCAGGGTTCTTCCAGTGGGTTTTCAGGTCCTCAGGGTTCTTCTGGTCCCTAATTCAGTGCTACGCCGGAGACTTCATATCGTCCACCGGCTATCCAGGCTCCTCCTATGGGATCTACTAGTCATCAGGGACAGTCATCAGGGCAGTAGGTCGCCGCACCATGTTGTTTTCAGTGCGGTGACATAGGCCACATGAGGAGATACTTCCCTAGGCTTAGGGGCAAGGCAGTACAGCAGGGGCAGCAACCCATGACTCCAGCACCAGTGGCCCAGCCACCTAGAGGTGGAGGGCAGAGTAGCAGAGGCCGATCCAGAGGTCGAGGCCAGATAGGGAGAGGTTAGCCAGCTACTCCTCAGTCAGGTGGAGGTCAGACAGCCGGTGCTCCAGCCAGATTTTATGCTCTTCCATCCAGGCCGGATGCATTAGCCTCAGATGCCATTATCACAGGTATTATCTCCGTCAGTGGTAGAGATGCATCGGTATTTGATCCAGGGTCCGGTTATTCTTATGTATCATCTCTATTTTCTCGTTTCCTGGCTATTTCTCTTGAGCCTTTGGGTGCTCCTATTCATGTGTCCACTCCTGTGGGCGATTCTGTGGTTGTGAACCGGGTCTACCGATCTTGTGTGGTTACTTTCTATGATTTTGAGACTAGAACAGATCTTCTGTTGATAGATATGATCAATTTTTAGGTTATCCTGGGAATGGATTGGTTATCTCCATATCATGCTGTTCTAGATTGCTATGCCAAGTCTGTTTCTCTCGTGATGCCAGGGTTGCCGAGATTGGAGTGGAAGGGTTCCACAGTTGATACGCCTAGCAGGGTCATTTCTTTCCTGAAGGTTCAGTGCATGGTGGAGAAGGGGTGCTTGGCTTATCTAGCTTATGTGCGAGACACCACCGCAGAGTCTCCGACGATTGATTCAGTGCCAGTAGTCCGAGAGTTCGCCGATGTTTTTCCTTTTGATCTTCTTGGCATGCCTCCAAACCATGATATTGATTTCTGTATTGATTTGGCTCCAGGCACTCTGCCTATATCTATTCCACCGTACCGTATGGCTCCTAAGGAGCTGAAGGAGCAGTTGGAGGAGTTGTTAGCAAAGGGGTTTGTTAGGCCTAGTGTATCGCCTTGTGGTGCACCAATGCTATTCGTGAAGAAGATTGATGGGACTATGCAGATGTGTATTGATTACCGCCAGTTGAACAAAGTCACCATCAAGAACAAGTATCCATTGCCCCGTATTGATGATTTGTTCAATCTGTTGCAGGGTGCTAGGGTGTTCTCTAAGATCGACTTGAGGTCAGGGTATCATCAGCTAAAGATTCAGGATTCAGATGTTCCGAAGACTGCATTCAGGACTAGATATGGCCACTATGAGTTCCTGGTGATGTCATTTGGCTTGACTAATGCCCCAGCGGCATTTATGGATTTGATGAACAAGGTGTTCAGGCCTTATATTGATTCCTTTGTTATCATCTTCATTGACGACATCTTGATATACTCGCGTAGCTTGGGGGAGCACGAGCAGCATTTGAGAGTAGTGCTTTAGACCTTACGAGAGCAGAAGCTGTATGCTAAGTTCTCCAAGTGTGAGTTTTGGATAGAGTCAGTGGCATTCTTGGGGTATATAGTGTCAGGAGAGGGTATTAAGGTGGATCCTAAGAAGATTGAGGCAGTTCAGAGTTGGCCACGACCTACTTCAGTGACGGAGATCAGGACTTTCCTAGGGTTAGTAGGTTACTACCGACGATTTGTGTAGGGCTTTTCATCTATTGCATCACCTCTGACTAGATTGACCCAAAAAGGTTCCCTATTCTGTTGGTCCGATGATTGTGAGGAGAGCTTTTAGAAGCTCAAGACGGCTTTGACTACGACACCAGTTCTTTTATTGCCTTCCGGTTCAGGGATGTATACAGTGTATTGCGATGCTTCTCGCATTGCCTTGGGAAGTGTGTTGATGTAGGAGGGGCGAGTTATTTCATATGCTTCATGTCAACTGAAAGTTCATGAGAAAAATTACTCTGTGCACGATCTAGAGTTGGCGGCGATTGTTCATGCTCTTAAGATATGGAGGCATTATTTATATGGAGTGCCATATGAGGTTTACACAGACCATCACAGCTTGCAGCATTTGTTCAAGTAGAGGGATCTTAATTTGAGTCAGCGCAGGTGGCTTGAGTTACTAAAGGATTACGACATTACCATTCTTTATCATCCGGGTACGGCAAATGTGGTCGCGGACGCCTTGAGCAGGAAGATAGAGAGTATGGGTAGCTTGGCATTCATTCCTACTGAGATGAGACCATTAGCTTTGGACATCCGGTCTTTAGCTAACATACTTGTGAGATTGGATATTTTAGAGCCCAGCCGGGTTCTAGCATGTGTGGTTGCTCAGTCTACGTTATTGGAGCATATTAAGGCCCAACAGTTCGATGATCCATATTTGGCGGTTCTCAGGGAGACGATACTTCAGGGAGGTTCCAAGGAGACATTCTATTGGCGAGGATGGTGTGTTACAGCTTCGGGGCCATGTATATGTCCCTAATGTTGATGGCTTGTGGGAGAGGATTCTAGAGAAGGCCCACAGTTCGAGGTACTGCATTTACCCGGGTGCCACGAAGATGTATCGTGACTTGAGGCAGCACTATTGGTGGTGGGGGATGAAGAAGGAAATATTGGAGTATGTTGCTAGATGTTTGAATTGCCAGCAGGTCAAATATGAGCACCAGAGGCCAGGTGGCCTACTTCAGCAGATGCCCATTCCGAAATGGAAGTGGGAGCGCATTACCATAGATTTTGTGGTTGGGTTTCCATGGACTCAGCGGAAGGTGGATTTAGTGTGGGTTATTATGGATAGATTGACCAAGTCAGCCCACTTCTTTCCAGTGACGACTACTTATATGGAAAAAAGGTATGCTCAGATTTACATTTGGGAGATAGTGAGATTGCACGGTGTGCCGGTTTCCATCATATTAGACAGAGGCCCCCAGTTCACTTCCCATTTTTGGAGAGCTGTTCAGAGTGAGTTGGGGACCCGTGTAGAGCTTAGCACGGCATTCCATCCTCAGACCGATGGGTACTCGGAGCGGACAATTCTGATTTTAGAGGATATGCTTAGAGCATGTGTGATTGACTTTGGAGGGCAGTGGGATCAGTTCTTACCCTTGGCGGAGTTTGCATATAATAACAGCTATCAGTCCAGCATAGAGATGGCCCCGTATGAGGCATTATATGGTCGGCGTTGTCGTTCTTCGGTCGGGTGGTTTGAGCCTGGCGAGGCTAGGCTGCTTGGTACAGACTTATTTCAGGATGCCTTGGATAAGGTAAAGTTGATTCAGGAGAGACTCCGCACAGCTCAGTCCAGGCAGAAGATTTACATGGATCAGAAGGTGCATGATTTATCATTTATGGTTGACGAGAAGGTTCTCTTGAAGGTTTTGCCCATGAAGGGCATTATGAGATTCGGAAAGAAGGGCAAGTTGAGCCCAAGGTTTATTGGCCCTTTTGAGGTGTTGAGGTGAGTTGGGGAGGTTTCCTATGAGATTGCTTTACCTCCCAGTTTATCAGGAGTTCATCCAGTCTTCCATGTATCGATGCTCCGGAAGTATCATGCCGACTATTCGCATGTGTTGGATTTCAATACCATTCGGTTAGATGAGAGCTTGGGCTACGAGGAGGAGTCAGTTGCCATTGTTGATAGACATGACCTCAAGTTGAGATCCAAGAGGATTTCTGTGGTAATAGTCCAGTGGAGGGGCCAACCGGTCGAGGAGGCGACCTGGGAGTCCGAGGAGGACATGCGGAGCCGATATCCCCACTTATTCAGCAGTCTAGGTACTTTTCTATGTCCGTTCGAGGATGAACATTTCTTTAAGAGGTGGAGTATGTAACGACCTAACTGGTCGTTTTGCATTTTTGAACCCCTTTCCCTTAAATATTACTTTCCGCACTTGCTTTAGCTAATTTATGACTTGCGGGGACGGGTGGTTCGGAAGTTAGAAGAGTTTTTAGCAAGATTAAACCTAGTTGCTTCTTTAAGTTCCTTTAAAAAGTCTAAGTTTGACTTCGGTCAACATTTTGGGGAAACGGACCAGGAATCGTGATTTGACAAATTTTGAGGGTCCGTGGGAAAATATGGGACCTAGGCGTATGCCCGGAATCGAATTCCGAGGTCCCTAGACCGAGTAATGAATTTTTATGTAAAATTTTTAAGTTTAAGTTTCAAAGAATTAAATAAACTAAGAAATCCTTGTTTTCATAGGTATCGCGGGTTCGTATTTTGATTTCGAAACTTGGTACAAGTCCGAAATATCAGTTAAGACCTACCCATAAAATTTGGTGTCAATTCGAGTAGTTTAAGGGCATTTTGACCCGTTGGAGGAAAGTTTAGAACTTGAAGTTCAATGATTTGAAATATTGGGTTTTGGGGTTTGATTCCATGAATTAGCGTTGTTTTGATTGTTTCAAGGGTTAGAGTAGGTCCGCCTCATGATTTCAGACTTGTCGGTATGTTCGGGCGGGGCTCGGGAGCCCTGAGTGTTAAATAGTCGAGGTTCGAGTGAAGTTGGAAACTTAGGAAAAACCAAATCTGCTGCTTTTGTCATAATCTCTTCTGCGGCTCTTGGACCGCAGGAGCGGTCATATGGTCGCAGAAGCGAAGCAGGGGCAGGTTAGGGGAAACAGCGGAAGCGGCCCAGGGACCGCAGAAGCGGTTCCGCCTATGCGGCCCCCAGACCGCAGAAGAGGTCCAACCCAAACTATCAAAGGCCGCAGAAGCGGCCCTTTTCCGCAGAAGCGGAAAGCCTCCTGCAGAAGCAAAAGTAGCTGGGGCAGAAGGGTTCATTTAATACGAACCCAACCCCATTTCCTTCATTTCTCACTGCACATTTGGGCGATCTTGGGGATTTCAAAGAGAGAGTTTCCACATATCATCACAAGGTAAGTAATTCCCACTCACTTTTAGTTCAAATACTTAAACATTAGGTAGGTTAACACTAAAATTAGGTAAAAATCAAGAGATTAGAGTTAGACCTAGGGTTTAGTCAAAACTAAGATTTAATCCTATAATTTACCATGGAATTAACTAGAAATCACATATTTGTGATCCTTAGGTAATAGAGAACAACTTCCTTCGAGAAATATTGGAATTCAGGCATGTGGGCCCAGGGTCGAAAATTAGGAAAACTTGTAATCATGGTTAGGAAATTGCTTAAACAATTATAATTTAACCTTGTAAGCTCTTATTGACTAGTTCTTGCTTATTTTAATTAGTTGGTGCATGTTTGGCTACGAGTTGAGGGTTTGGGCCTATTTTTGTGTTTCGGAAGTGCATTTCGGAGCAAGGTGAGTCTCCTTTCTAACCTCGTAAGAGGGAATTGTCCCCTTAGGATTAATGTTTGAGTGTTTGTTGCTAAATTCGGGGACTACGCACTCGTTAGGTGACGAGAGCCCGTGCGTAGCTACTACTATGTTAAATGTCCGGGTAGCTTAGGACCTACAACATGCCTATTAAATATATCTCTTATGTTAAATTGTTGTTATGAACACCTAGTGTGTACTAGGGACTTAAAAAGGGGATATGAGCATATTTCTATAGTTAATTGAGTTTGAATTGGTATTTTTGACCATTTATGTGTCATGTGTGTGAACTTGATATTTCATCCTTATTTGTGGATTGGGCCGATCACCTCAGTATGAATAGATGCATCTATAGGCGCGCCGTTGACCCTCGGCAAGTGCACTGTTTAGTTCTATTGGTTTGGGCTGTCGCCTCGATATTGTGGGTGCATGTTAATTGTGGAAAAGCTTATACATGCTTTGTTTTGCCATTATCTCATATGATGAATTACAAACTTGATGCTGTAAAATTCTTGACTTATACCACTTGCTATAAATTGTTGATACTTGTAAATTCCATGTTTTGAATACATCATACTTATATATATATTAATTGACCTTAGTAAGTATCGAGTCGACCTCTCGTCTCTACTTCTTCGAAATTAGACGGGATACTTACTGGGTACATGTTGGTTATGTACTCATGTTATGCTTCTGTACTTAATTGTATAGGATTTGAGGCAAGTGTATTCGGACATCACTCTGGTGCATATCAGTGAGCGCACCGGGGACTTCTACGGTGAGGTGCATTTCCTTCTTGCCGATCCGCAGCCGAAGAAGTCTTCCTTGTATTTTTTTGTTGTTTCTGTCTGTCCTGATTCAGACAGTAAGATAGGGTATTATTCATGTTGTGTATATTCTACTAGTTGCCCGTAGCTTGTGACACCAGGTTCTGGCACACACAGTAGTAGATGTTGTTTTGGGGTGTATAACTGTCTTTACATCTTATCGATCTTTACTGGTTTATGAATTTAATTGGGAAAAATTCTATTATAATGATTTTTGGTAAGGGTAAATGGGAATTTAATTATTCTTCCACGTTGGCTGGCCTGACAAATGGTGTCAGGCGCCATCATGACCTATTATGGAAAATAGGTTGTGACATAGGACTTACACGGATAGATGCTAATCTAGTGGGTAGCTTCCTTGATTCTTGAAGATTTGAGCAAGATTAGATGATTGGAATCCTAGGTTCCTTCTTTATCTCTCTAAATTTCTCTTACCTCTCCCTAAAATCATCAGATATACCCTACAAAATTGGTCCCTTGCCTCTATTTAATGAGATATATGCTAATCAAGTGGGTAGCTTCCTTGATTCTTGAAGATTTGAGCAAGATTAGATGACTGGAATGCTATGTTCCTTCTTTGTCTCTCTAAATTTCCCTTACCTCTCTTTAAAATCATCAGATTTGCCCTTCAAAAATGGTCACTTGCCTTTATTTAATAAGATATAGGGTGAAATAATAAAAATTCCATGAACCATCATGCTAATCCTCTAGTAGAAACCTCCAAAACCCTGTGTCACCAGTGCATGAGCATTTTTCTAAGGAATAAAATAAATATACATCATCGGTCCCAAATGTAATAAGACAGAATAAAAATAGACAATACAATGGAGACTCAATGGACTGCATTGCGTAGCCTAGAGTGCAACTCACATAAAGTCTCCACGATCGATGCGCCTACACGCCAAGATGATCATCAAATGAACTGTCAGATCCTACACATTTAGTGCAGAAGTGCAACATGAGTACGTAAATCAACGCATACCCAATAACTATCGAGACTAACCCCCAAAGAAGTAGTCACGAGGGCATCGACATCGATACTTACTATAGGTGCAATATAGTAATATAATACAACATTAGCATATATGAAGCATACAACAAAGACAGGGTGAATATGTAAGTAACATAATCTTTCAATTATTTTCTTTAAAGCATAAATTTATCGATCACGTATCCTGCCTAAATAACTCAGGAATATGCCAAGTGTCAATATGAATTAAGTAAGAAATACCATAAAATGCCGGGCATCAGTGGAAGGTTTATCTCGTGAATATTTCGGACTACTAGCGATATCGCACACGATTCTGCCGAGTTCGACTGGCACGAACCATAGATGCATCTATATACTACCGAGACATTCGGCCCACTCCACAAGAAAGGAGAGAAGTTTCTGAATCACAAGATAAGTGTTTACAATTCAGTACACGATCACAATAAATAGTACACCCCTTTGCATTTATCGAATATCTAGGCAACAACTCAAGGTGATAAAGCTTGGCCCGATACTTTTATTTGTAAATCGATTTCAATTATATTTTCAATTAATTAAGCCAATGGAATAAGTTCAAGTAATTCAAATATTGCATGATATAATCTTAAGTCTACCCGGACATAAACATGCTTTAGCTACATTCGGAATCTCGTCACCTCGTACGTACATAGCACCCACAACGAGTTGCAAATAACAATAAATATCACCTAAGGGGTAGTTTCCCCTTCGCAGAGTTAGATAGGAGACTTACCTCACTTTGCAACCAAATTCAAGATTCCAATAACCTTTCCTCGCAAATTGGTGTCCGAAAGCATCAAATCTAGTCATAAACAATTAAATATACTCACACAAATTGTAGGAATTAGTTCCATATGAAATTACTAATCTTCTGAATAAAACTCTGAAATTCATCTTAAAATTCAACAGTGGGACCCATGTCTCGAATCTCATAAAAAATCACTAAATTTGAACACACATTCCTTGACGAGTCCAACTATATAAAAATTATCAAATTCCGACATCTGATTGCCTTCAAATCTTCATTTTATATTTTTGGAAGATTTTATAAAAATCTAATTTTTCTTCCATTAATTCACGATTCATGATTTAATTAAGTATGGAATCTTGAAATATAACCAATATAGGATAAGGAACACTAAGCCCAATGTTTTCCCTTGAAAATCTCTCAAAAATCTCCCTTTCCTGAGCTCCAAATCGTTAAAAAGGAAAATGGGACGAATTTCAGAACTTAAATCTGCTGCCTAGTAATTCACCCCATGCGATGTTGGCCAAACTCCCGTGATCGCGAAGCACAAAATTTTTCAGCATTTTTAACTCAATGGATCAAGGCCATTCTCCCATGATCGTGAAGAACAAATTTTTCCAACATCCTTCTCCAATGGTCATAACTTTTTGTACAAAACTCCAAATAACACTTGGTTAACTTTTTTAAAACTAGACACCAAGATCTACAACTTTCATGTTATGGTCATCTCCTAAATGGCTTATAGATTTATAGATATAAGCCGCCAAAGTCAGCCCTGTGCAACACAAATTTCTTCTTCGCGATTTTCGAACATCTTCCTAGACAGCCTATAGTGTACCAACCATAACCTTTTTTACATATCCCCCAATTTCCAAATGGTTTGATTCACTATAAACTAGACACAAAGAGCTACAACTTTCTTTTTTGGATCATCTCCAAATTCTTTATAAATAGCGAGATATAAGCTTTCAAAATCGAGTTAGTGCAGCAAAAAGTTTCCTCTATGCGATCGCGAGAGGTCTTCTGCTATTGCGAATCATTGGCCAATTTCTCCTATTTTACTCATCACGATCGAGTCCAATTTACCGCGATCTCATAGCACACTGCACTAGCCAGAAACCAACAGCTAAAAATGGCTTAGAAATGGTCCGAAGTCACCCCAAAACTCACCCGAGCCCCTCGGACCCCGTCTGAACATACCAACAAGTCTCAAAACATATCGCAGATGTATTCAAGGACTCAAATCACATCAAAAACACCAAAACCACGAATCACATCCCAATTAAAGCCTAATGAAACTAAAAAATTCTAACTTCTACATTCGATGCCGAAACCTATCACATCAATTCCGATTGACCTCAAATTTTGCACACAAATTATAATTGACATTATGGACCTACTCTCACTTCTGGAATTTGAATCCAACCTTGATATCAAAAATTCCACTCCTGGTCAAACTTCCAAAAAATATCAACTTCCAGCTTTCGCCAAACGACCACTAAATGACCTACATACTTCCAAATCCACATTCGGACGCTCTCTATAATGACCTAAAAGGTCATCACTCATTTTAAGAGTAAATTATGTGTTCCAAGGCCTTAAAAACCTCTTTTTTTCTCATCTCAATTTGCGTGAGTAGTACATGCGCGTTTCCGAAAAGCTTTTATCTAAAATCTAAGTAAAATAAGGAAATTTTCCTTTAAAATTGATTAAAGTTGAATTTGGTCAATATTCTTGGTAAACGGACCCAGACCCGTGTTTCGATAGTCTCGTAGGGTCCGTAGTAAAATATGGGACTTGGGCGTGTGCCCGAAATGGAATTCCTAGGTCCCAAGCCCGAGAAAATAATTTTTAAATAAAATTATTTGCTATAAAATATAAAGGCTTTTAGGAGTAAATTGATATAACTTATTGATGGTATGAGGACTGTATCATGGTTTCGGATCCCTATACAATTTGAAAATAATAATTAAGTTTAATCTGTGATATTTGGTAAAGATTGAAATTGATTTGGTCTAAATTGGGTGTATAGTTGAGAAAATAGAAGTTTTTATGTTCTTGAGTGATTTCATGAATTTGAGGTTTAATCCATAGTTGTGGATGTTATTTTGAGGATTTGATCATACAAGCAAGTTCGTATGATGTTTTTGGACTTGCATGTATGTTTGGTTTGGATCGGCTCAGGTGAGTTTTGGATAGGCTGCAGAGTGAATTTAGACTTAGAAAATAACTGTTGCAGGTTCAGAGAAGTTGCAGGTCTCTGAAATGAGCTTCGCGGTATGCGTTAAAACTTTGCGACCGCGGTAGTGTCTTTGCGGTCAGCAGTGAGCAAGGCTATATCTTCGCGGTCGCGCTCGATATTTTTCGCAGCCACGGTTCTTTTTCTGTGGTTAGCGGTGAGGGTCTGGGAGGGTATTTATAAATAGGACTTTTCAATCATTTTCAATTTTCAAAACCCTAAAACATAAGAGGCAATTTTTCAAGCACTCATTCTTGCCCAAAACACTAGTAAGTTATACTCATTTCTTTCACTCCTTAACTTCTTTTTACATTATTTCATCCTAGAATCTAGGGTTTTCATGGTGGAAATTGAGTATTTTGGTAGAACTTAAGAATATCGAAATTTGGGGATTTAGACCTCAAATTGAGGTTGGATTCCAAACTAATTATATATCCAGGCTTGGGGGTGAATGTGTAATCGAGTTTTGGTGGGTTTAGGCTAAGCGGGCCCTAGGTCAATTTTTGACTTTTTGGGAAAAACAAGGGAAAATCTATTTTCATGCATTAGAATTGGTTTATTTAGCAATTATTAATGTTATTAAGTAAATTATGGCTATATATAATCGGGTTGGTAGTGGAATTAAGAGGTAAAGCGGTAGTTGAGGATTGATTCTATTCGTAGCATTGAGGTATGTGTTTGGTCTAACCTTATCTTGAGGGAATATGAGTTGGAGTCTTATTTGCTATGTGTTACTTGTTGAGTACAACGTATCGGTGTGGTGACGAGTACCTATACGTCGGTGTCAAGCATTCCCGTGAGTCTTATACTATGATTGTTGTGACTCCATTATGTATCATCCATGCTTAATATGAAAATTTTCAATATGGAACAAGCCTTGTGGAAGTATTCTTAGTAATTGAACATTGTAGAGAATTGGCTCAAGTTGAGAGTTGAGTTGTAAAGTAATTGTGGAAAATAAAAGAGGTTTATGATATCGTGTCCCTTGCCGGGATGTTATTGCTTTTGATATTATTTTGATTGCCGGGATGTTATTGCTCATGATATTGTTTCCCTTCCCGGGATAATATTGTGATACTATTGTTCCCTTGCTGGGATTCTATTGTGATTTTATTGGTTCCTTTGCCCGTATTGCTTTGTGATTGTTCCTTGGGTAAGGAAGAGTGTAAAAGCACGGAGGGTGATGCCGTGCGTGATATTTGTGAGTGAGTGGTAATGCACGAAGGGAGATGCTGTGCCGTTATTGTAAAGGTAAAAGCATGAAGGGTGATGCCGTGCCATGATATGAGTGATAATGCACGAAGAATAATGCCGTGACATGATTATGTAAGGTAAAAGCACGAAGAGTGATTCCATGCCGAATATATTGATTCTTATGGTGAGAACAAGAGTAAAAATACGAAGGGTGATGCCGTGTTGTTGTTCTCCTTATTCTTGCTTATAGTTGAATTTTGGTGTTCCTTATGCTTCTTTACCGAATTTTTTTACTTGATATCCCTCGCATCATGTTTCTCCTTTCCCACTTTAACTGCTAGTTTCTTTTGTTATTATTTGTTGTATATGGTTTAACTGCACAGGTATATTTGGTAGTCTTGTCCTAGCCTCGTCACTACTTCGCTGAGGTTGGGCTCGACACTTACCAGCACATGGGGTTGGTTGTGCTGAATATTACACTCTGCACTGTGTGCAGATCCCGGTGTTGAAGCATTTGGACCGTAGAGAGGTTGCCGCCTTCAGTCTAGTGGCAGAGACCCGAGGTAGTCTTGTTGACTTCCGCAAGCCTTGGCGTCCCTTCTATCTTTCCATTCTATTTTTATGTACTTCAGAGATAGATTTGTATTTTCATTCAGACAGCAATTTGCAGTATTCCTAGACGGTCTGTGACATTGTGACATCAAATTTTATGAAATTCCAATTAAAACTCCTCTCTTAATATAGTTTTGATACATATCAACAACTTATCTGTAAAAAAGATATTATTTATAATTTAAATATAAATTTTATACAATGATTCATGCAATATACAACTAATGTCCAACTTTCATGAAATATTTAAATAAAAAAAATGAAACTACAACAAAATACTACTTAAATACAATTTATATACAACTATATTGTGTGGCATGTCTTCTTCGAGTTTCAATCTGAAAACCAGCAAAAATCAACTCTAAACTTCACCAAACACCCTCAAAATTGAGATATAAACTCCAAAGAATATTCCTAATTATTTGCAACAACACCTAATCCAAGCGATTAATATTTTTTAAAATCCAAATTCGAATTCAAAGCTTCAATGCTTCTTAATGGTTGTCAATGATAGAGAGCCAAATAACTTTAAAATTTATTGATTGATAATTTTAATTCGAACACCAGTTGTGAAACATGAAAGGAAATTGCTAAGTTAAAACTCTATATTAAAAAAATAAAAATTCATTGAGAGAGAGAGAGAGAGAGAGAGAGGGAGAGAGAGAGAGAGAGAGAGAGAGAGAGAGAGAGAGTGTGCACAGGGAAGGGAAAATATCTGATTTCCTATTCAATTCCTATTATAAAGGGATACTCATTAATACTTATTGGTATATAATTGGTAAATTGAATGCGCCCATGTAATTAAGTTAAAACTTAATTTGAGAGGATAATAAAGTTTCATATGTATAGGAAAGTAAAAATCTCTTTTTATGACAATTAATAGAAGTCAAGGCTAGTCACTGTCTTATGTTCAGTTATTTTTGAAGAAATCGGTATTTGCACACGGACAATTATATATTAATCTTTCACGAGTGAGATTTTGAAAAGTATTAAATATTTTCGTTTATGATGATGATGGAAAAATAACAAATAAAGCTAAAAATGTAGTGTACAAAGAAATTTTTATAATTTAAGTTAATACGTTATTAAATATATTTATCATTTCATTATTATGTATTATTATTTTGTTCTGATCGTTTGGTCTTGTGTATCATTTAATTATTGTGTATCAGATCTTTTTTCAATTGTTAGAAATATGATACTATAAAATTTGTTTCATAGATGCCTTTGTTTTCTTGCTTTACGGAAAGGTGGATATGAACCCAATGTGGCAGCAAAAAGGAACTAAGGGAACTTTGCCTACTACTATACACTGTATAAAATCATTGCTAGGGTGCTAACAACTAGGATCAAACTAATTTTTGATCTTGATCTCTTGGTAGGACCTTCGCAGTATGCCTTCATTGAAGGTAGGAACATACTTGACAATGTTATAATGGCACATGAGCTGATCAAGGGATAGACTCAAAAAAACAGTCTCCCCCAGATTCATGATCAATGTTGATATCAGGAAAGTATATGACTCTATAGAATGGAGCTTTTTGAGAATGATATTACTAGAGTTTGGGATTCCCTACAAACTGGTAACCTTGATAATGGAATGTGTAACAACTGTTAGCTACACATTGTTACTTAATGGTGGCTTGACTAAAAAATTTGATGCAAAAAAATGTTCAATACAGGGAGACCCAATGTCTCCATATTTGTTTTTTCTAGAAATAAAATACTTGAACAGATCCGTAAAGACACACAAGGCTGCAAGTTCCACCCTAAATGTGCAAAGCTGCAAGTTCTACACATTTGCTTTGCCGATGATCTACTGATGTGCTGTAGGGTAGATGAAATATCTATGAAGCTAATGATGGGAGCATTTTAATACTTTTTTGCTGTTGCTGGAATTAAAAATAACTTGGAAAAGAGTTCCTTATAAATAGCAAGGGTGCTTGTGTCCTTTAGAGAAAAAATGATATCTGAGTTGCACCTAACTCTAAGTACTCTTCCATTCAAGTACCTTGGAATACCCTTGTCCACAAGGAAGCTCACAATCCACCAGTGCATGTCATTAGTTGAGAAGATTGTAGATAGGATCAGAAGTTAGACTTTAAAGTTTCTATCCTATGCTGGACGACTACAAATCATTAAAAGTGTCCTATTTGAGATGCAGACCTACTAGGCGCAGGTATTCTTAATACCAAAGAAGGTCATCAAGATAGTTAATAGCATTTTTAGGAATTTTCTTTGGGCTACAATACATGACAACTCTAATATAGCTCCTGTTACTTGGGAAACTCTATGCAAACCAAGAGTTGGTGGTGGTGTAAACATCTCAACTATGTATTATGGATGAAGACTGCTCCAATCAAACTCCTATGGGCTATTAATATAAAGAAAGATAAAGTATAGATTAGGTGGATTTCATAGTCACCATATAAAACACAAAGATGTTGCTACTATTGACAATACCAAAACAGGCCAGCTGGTAAGTAAGAAAAATCTTCTCTGTTAGAGAGTGGTGGACATATGTTCTAACAGTGATAGATTCCTTTGTGTCTGATGAAAGATTCAGCATCAAGAAGGCCTATATCTATTCTACGCCATGTTATTCCGAAGTTCCATGGAAATACTCATACTCTCACGAGTCTAACCATATTAAAATTATACAAATCCAACGGCAAATACCCACTCAAAACTCGAATTCTAGGCCTAAGAACTTTCTTCAAATTTTTTCCCAATTTTCATCTCCAATTCGAAATTAAATGAAAAAAAAATAACAATAGATTAATTGAATACAACTAGAAAGTGTTAAGGAATTGTTACCCAATGATTCCTCTTCAGATTCCTCCCCAAATCGCCCTCTCCCGAGCTCCAAATCAATTTCTAACTTTTTTAAACTAAAGCCTCGAATTCTGATTTTTCTACCCAGCAAAGTCGCATATGCGGCTCAATATTTGCCTCTACGATACCACTTATGCGGTTCTCACTTAAAATTCCCTCTTCGCGCCTGCGACCCAGGTGCCGCATCTGCGGTCCCGCAGGTGCGGTAACACGTCCGCTTCTGTAGTTCCTGCACACTTTCCTCTTGGTCGCTTCTGCAGCTTGACCCCGCATCAGTGGGAGTCGCATCTGCGGCTTCTCAACTGCAGATGCGGTTATGACAGCAACCCAAAGACTTCAGCTACAAACTCCAACTTTCCAACTCCCTATTAACCACCCTAAATCATCCTGAGGCCCCCGGAACTTCAACCAAAAGCAAAGACAAGTTATATACCACTATCTAAACTTATACAAATCTCCTCAACACCTCAAACAATGTTGAATCAACCAATTAGCATCGGATTCAATCCCAAGAACTCCAAAAACTCTCAAAATACGCTTTCGATCAAAAAGTCTATCAAACCTTGTCCGAATGACCTGAAATTTTGTGCACATGTCACATTCAACACTACGGAGCTACTCCAACTTCCGGAATTCCATTCTGACCTTGGATTAAAATCTCACTAATGAACCGGAAACTTCAAAAATTCAATTTCGCATTTCAAGCCTAAATGAGCTACAAACCTCCAAAATACAATCCGAACACGATCCTAAACCCGAAATCATCCAACGGAGCTAACAGAACCATCTGAATTCCATTATGAGGCTGTCTTCACACTGATCCAACTACGATCCAAATTCTAAATCTTAAACTGTCATTTAGGGGCTATGTGTCCATATCTCTTTGAATTTCCAAATAAATCTTCTCGGCAACTCACAATAGCAGAAACAAACACGGGGAATGCAGTTAATAGGAGATCAGAGCGTTAATTCTTAAAACGACCGGCCAGGTCGTTATATCCTCCCACACTTAAACATCTATTCGTCCTCGAATGAGCATAGATACATAACTGAAGTAGTGAAAAGATGAGGGTAACAACTGCACATATCCTGCTCGATCTCCCAGGTCGCCTCCTCGACCGGCTGACCCCGCCAATGAACCTTCACTGATGCAATGTTCTTTGACCTCAGCTTTCGAATCTGCCTGTCTTGTATCACCACTGGCTCCTCAACATAAGATACATCCTTGTCCAAGTTGACTGAACTAAAATCTAACACATACGACGAATCATCGTGATACCTCTGGAGCATCGAAACATGAAATAAATGATGGACTCCTACCAAGTTGGAAGGTAAGGAAAGCTCATAAACAACCTTCCCAACACGCCTCAATATCTCAAAAGGGCCAATAAACCTCAGATTCAACTTCCCTTTCTTTCCAAATCTTATAATGCCCTTCATAGGCAAAACTCAAAGCAGAACCCGCTCTCCAACCATGTAGGAAACATCACAAACCTTCCGGTCCGCGTAACTCTTCTGTCTGGACTGGGCTATGCAGATTCTATCCAGCATCACCTTAACCTTCTCCAAAGCATCCTGTACCAAGTCTGTGCCCAACAATCTAGCCTCGCTCGGTTCGAACCAACCCACTAGAGATCTATACTGCCTACCATATAAAGCCTCATACGGTGCCATCTGAAATGCTGGATTGATAGTTGTTGTTGTAGGAAAACTATGCCAATGGCAAGAACTGATCCCAAGACCCTCCAAACTCAATCACACACGCACAAAGCATATCCTCAAGAATCAATATAGTGCGCTTGGACTGTCCATCCGTATGAGGGTGAAATGCTTTGTTCAACTCAACCCGAGTACCTAACTCACATTGTACGTCTCTCCAGAACCGCGATGTGAACTGAGTACCTCTATCTGAAATGATAGAAACTGGAATACCATGCAGACGAACAATCTCCCTGATATAAATCTCTGCCAACCGCTCCAAAGAATAGGTTGTACTCACAAAAATGAAATGTGCGGACTTGGTCAGCCAATCCATAATCACCCAGATGGTATAAAACTTCCTCAAAGTCCGTGCCAGCCCAAATACGAAGTCCATGGTGATGCGCTCCCACTTCCACTCTAGAATCTCTATCGACTGATACAATCCAACCGGTCTCTGGTGTTTATACTTTACCTATTGATAATTAAGGCATCGAGCTACAAACCCAACTATATCTTTCTTCATCCGGATCCACCAATAGTGCTATCTCAAATCCTCATTCATCTTCACGTCACTCAGATTGGTGGAATACCGCAAAATACGGGCCTCTTCTAGAATTAACTCCCGAATCCCCTCAACATTGGGTACACAAACTTGACCCTGTATCCTCAATACCCCGTCATCACGAATAATCACATCTCGAGCATTGCCATGAGACACCTTGTCCTTGAGGACAAGCAAATGAGGGTCATCAAACTGATGCTTCCAAATACGATCAAACAAGGAAGACCGAGAGACCACGCAAGCTAGAACCCGATTGGGATCCGAAAGATCCAACCTCACAAACTGGCTGGATAAGGCCTGTGCATCCATCACCATGGGCCTCTTTGCTGCTGGTAAATAAGCCAAACTCCCAAACTCTTCACCCGATGACTCAAAGCATCGTCCACCATATTGGCCTTGCCCAGGGTGATACATAATAGTAATATCATAGTCCTTCAACAGCTCTAGCCACCTCCTCTAGCGGAAATTAAGGTCCTTCTGCTTGAACAGATGCTGCAAACTCCGATAATCAGTATAAATCTCACAAGGCACAACATACAAATAGAGATGCCAGATCTTCAAGGTGTGAAAAATAACAACTAAATCGATATCATGGAAGAGATAATTCATCTCATGCACCTTAAATTTTCTGGACGCGTAGGCAATCACCCTACTATCCTGCATCAATACAGCTCCAAGGCTATCCCTCGAGGCATCACAATACAGTATAAGACCCCGAACCGGTAGGCAATATAAAAACTTGGGCTGTAGTGAAATCTATCTTGAGCTTTTAAAAGCTCTCTCACACTCTTCCATCCACTGGAATGGAGCACCCTTCTGGGTCAGCGTGGTCATAGGTGCCACAATAGATTAAAACCCTTGAACAAATCGATGGTAATAACCCGCCAAGCCAAAAAAACTGCTTATCTCTGCACTACTTCCACTTTCTTCGAATTTACCATTATGCCCTCACTCGAAACCACGTGATCCAAGAATGCCACAAAATTCAACCAAAACTCACATTTCAATAACTTAGCATATAATTTCTTCTCCCTCAATGTCTGGAGCACTGCCCTCAGGTGCTGCTCATGATCTTCCCGACTCCAGAAATATACCCCGGTTCGCCCTCCATGAACCATCATGATGGCACCTAGTCTCTACGTCTAGGTAAGCCTAACAATGCGAAAAATAAACAAAATTTGGAGAAGAAATAATTTAAAACCGAAATAGTGAAACAAAACAGTGTTTAAAATGCCGCTCGGCATACACAATAACAACCCTTGAAACTAATAACATTTCCCAAAACCCGAAATCTCATGATCACAAGCTTTTGAAGGTCTACATGTATCTAACTCCAGAATATTAAACAAAGAAAAAGAAATACGTAAGGGCTAATACTTAAAGGGAGAGTTGAAAGGGACTCTTCAGTTTGCGGAAGCAGCAGATGTATCTTGAAGTCTCTACAAGCGCCTCGCCTTACGCGTGATAAGTCTGAGTTGAGGTACCTGGATCTGCACATGAAAAACATGCGCAGAAAGGGCATAAGCACACCACAACGATACTCAGTAAGTGCCAAGCCTAACCTCGGTCGGGTAGTGACGAGGAAGGTCAGGGCCCTATTGAGACTAAATGAAATATAAGGTATAACAGAATAAGATAAAATAGTACAGTCGAAAGCTAACAGTAAGAATTTATACAGGATAATAAGGATAATAACAACTAAAACAGAGACAAAAGCTATAACAAGGAATACCACTCTTCACAAAGATAATAACCGAGGATCTCTTAGTATCCTCAACATATGCTAGGGATCTCTTGGTATCCTTAATATATGTGTAGGGGATCACCAAAAATACGTACATGGGATCTCCCGAGATGCTTTCGCGTAGACGCCAAGTAAAACACACAGCAATAACACAAGGAATAATCAACTAAACCCAACTTCATACCAAGGTAAGACAGGAAATTATAACCTAACATGCTTCAGATGATACAAATAAGGCAGTTTAAGCAAATAAAGCAATTAAGTCAATTAGGCATGCTTCTCTAAGCTAACAATAGGCTTAAATTCCAAGTAGTATAAGCAGGAAAGGAAAAATACAGTTAATGCTACTTTAGTGAAAATTAGATTTTCAATAATTAGAACAAGTACGCACTCGTCACCTCACATACCAAGCATTTCATTTATCACAATACCAAATCCTGAGGGGAATGTTCCCCACACAAGATTAGGCAAGCCACTTACCTTGAACCAACTCAAAATCAATCTGGAACCATGCTCTTGCCATAAGAGTCAACTCCAAATGACCCAAATCTATTCAATTCAATTGTATAATGTAAATAAAACTTCAAGTAACTGATTCTACAGAAAAATTCTAAGCTAATACCTGAAATTAGTTAAAATAACCAATAAGCCCTTTGGGACCATGAATTGGAATCAGGTAAAATTTACATTTTCAGAATCCTCATACTCTCACGAGTCCAACCATACCAAAATTATTCAAATCCAACTTTAAATACCTAGTAAAAACTTGAATTCTAGGTCTAAGAACTTTCTTCCAATTTTTCCCTAATTTTCATCTCCAATCCGAAATTAAATGACAGAACTAACAATAGATTAATGGAATACAACTAGAAAGGGTTAAGGAATTGTTACCCAATGATTTCCTCTTCAGATTCCTCCCAAAATCTCCCTCTCTCGAGATCTAAATCAATTTCTAACTTTTTGAAACTAAATCCTCGAATTCTTATTTTTCTGCCTAGCAAAGTCGCATCTCCGGATCAATTTTTGCATTTGCGACATTGCTTCTGCGGTCAAGGGAACCGCTTCTGCAATCCCGCATGTGCGGTAACACGTCTGCTTTTGCGGTTCGTGCTCACTTTCCTCTTGGCCAGTTCTGCGGCTTGACTCCGCATCTGCGGGAGTCGCATCTGTGGCCTCTCAACTGTAGATGCAGTTATAATAGCAGCCCAAGGACTTCAGCTGCAAACTCCAACTTTCCAACTCCCCGTTAACCATCCAAAATCATCCCGAGGCCCCCGGAAACTCAAATCGAAGCACATACAAGTCATATACCACTATCCAAACTTATACAAATCTCCATAACATCTCAAAAAAAATCGAATCAACCAATTAGCATCGAGTTCAAGCCTAAGAACTTCAAAAACTCTCAAAATACACTTTCATTCAAAAAGTCTATCAAACCTCGTCCGAATGACTTGAAATTTTCCACATATGTCACATTCAACACTACGGAGAAACTCCAACTTTCGAAATTCCATTTTGACCCTCGGATCAAAATGTCGCTATCAAACTGGAAACTTGAAAAATTCAACTTTCGGCATTTCAAGACTAATGCGCTACGGACCTCCAAAATACAATCTGAACGTGCTCCTAAACCCGAAATCACCCAACGGAGCTAACGGAACCATCTGAAATCCATTACGAGGCCGTCTTTAGACTGCTCTGACTACGACCCATATTCTAAAACTTAAACTCTCATTTAGGGTCTAGATGTCCCATAACTCTTCGAATTTCCAAATAAATCTTCCTGGAAACTCACAATAGCAGAAGCAAACACGAGGAATGCACCTAATAGGGGATTAAGGTGTCAATTCTTAAAATAACTGGCCCAGTCGTTATATCCTCCCACACTTAAACATTCGTTTGTCCTCGAACTAGCATAGAGACATATATGAAGTAGTGAAAAGATGAGGGTAACAGCTGCGTATATCCTGCTCGGTCTCCCAGGTCGCCTCCTCGACCGGCTGACCCCACCACTGAACATTCACTGATGCAATGTTCTTTGACCTCAACTTTTGAATCTGCCTGTCCAATATCACCACTAGATCCTCAACATAAGATAGATCCTTATCTAACTGGACTGAACTAAAATCCAACACGTGCGACGGATCACCATGATACCTTTGGAGCATTAAAACATGAAATACCGGATGGACTCCTGCCAAGCTGGGAGGTATGGCAAGCTCATAAGAAACATCCCCAACACGCCTCAATATCTCAAAAAGGCCAATAAACCTCGAAATCAACTTCCCTTTCTTTCCAAATCTCATAATGCCCTTCATATGCGAAACCCGAAGCAGAACCCGCTCTCCAACCATGTAGAACCTTCCGGTCCATGTAACTCTTCTATCTGGACTTGGCTGTGCGGAGTCTATCTTGAATCACCCTAACTTTCTCAAAAGTATCCTTTACCATGCCTTTGCCTAATAATACAGCCGCGCCCGGCTCGAACTAACTCACCGGAGATCTACGCCGCCTACCATATAAAGCCTCATACGGTGCCATCTGAATGCTGTACTGATAGCTGTTGTTGTAGGCAAACTCTTCCAATGGCAAATACTGATCCCAAGACCCTTTAAACTCAATCACACACGCATGGAGCATATCCTCAAGAATCTGAATAGTGCGCTCGGACTGACCGTCAGTATGAGGGTGAAATACTGTGCTCAACTCCACCCGAGTACCTAACTTACGTTGTATGGCTCCCCAGAACTGCGACGTGAACTGAGTACCTCTATCTGAAATGATAGAGATTGGAATACCATGCCGATGAACAATCTTCCGAATATAAATCTTTGTCAATAGCTCTGAAGAATAGGTAGAACTCACAGGAATGAAATGCGTGAACTTGGTCAGCCGATCCACAATCACCCAAATAGCCTCGAACTTCCTCAAAGTACGTGGGAGCCCAACTACAAAGTCCATGGTGATCCGCTCCCACTTCCACTCCGGAATCTCTATTTGCTGAAGCAATCTACCCCGTATCTGGTGCTCATACATCACCAGCTGACAATTAAGGCACCGAGCTACATACCCAACTATATATTTCTTTATTCGCCTCCACTAATAGTGCTGTCTCAAGTCCTGATACATTTTCACGGCACACAGATGAATAAAATACCATGAACTATCTATCTCCTCTAGAATCAACTCCCAAAGCCCTCAACATTGGGTACACAAACTCGACCATGTATCCTTAATACCTTGTCATCACCAATAGTCACATCGCGAGCATCGCCATGCAACACCTTGTCCTTGAGGACAAGCAAAAGAGGGTTATCAAACTGAAGCTTCCGGATACGATCAAACAAGGAAGATCGAGAGACCACGCAAGCTAGAAATCAATTGGGGTTTGAAAGATCCAACCACACAAACTATCTGGCTAAGGCCTGAACATTTATCACCTTGGGCATCTCTACTGCTGGTAAGTAAGCCAATCTCTACACACTCTCTGCCTAACGATTCAAAGCATAAGGATGTGAAGATGAAACAGAGCCATTATCTTTTTAGCAGGAAAGAGGGTGGCTCCAATGTTTAGAAATTTGCGCCATTTTAACTAATGATGTGCTTTAGCAAATTTTTTTAAAATTTTAAAAAACCTTCAAATTCTCCAGGTTGGGCACACGACTTTACCTCAGGTACTGAAACTAAAAATAGTAGTAAGTCGAAACTACACCATTTGAAGCACATAAATGGCGCAAAATTCTAAACTTTGGAGCCACCATTTAAACTTCCTGCTAAACTAAAACTGTAAAATTGTAAAACTTAAAATCAAAAAATTTCGCAAAAACTCAAAAAAAATAAAATTGGCTGCTCTTCTCCCGAGGTTTTCTTCCCTACTTTATCCTCTCTTTTCATTCTTCTCCATCTTCCTATTCTCACACATTTCCTCAGTCTCCCAATTTTTCCTCCTCCTTTCCCTAAAAGAAATCAATGGGGGCCAAACTTCAGTTTTTACCACCAGCCAAAAGATTCATGCTAATGCAACAACAAAAACAACACAAAGATAATGGCTCTGTTTCATCTTCACAACTTCCTGCTAAAAAGATAAGCCAATCCTATCATCTTGCATCAATACCGCTCCAAGGACAAAGCTCGAGGCATCACAATAGATAGTATAAGACCCCGAAACGGTAGGCAATATCAAAACTAGAGCTGTAGTCAAAGCTATCTTGAGCTTCTGAAAGCTCTCCTCACACTTTTCCGTCCACTGGAATGGAGCACCCTTCTAGGTCATCCTGGTCATAGGTGCCACAATAGATGAAAACCCCGGAACAAATTGACAATAATAACTTGCCAAGCCAAGAAAACTGCAGATCTCTGTAGCTGAGGATGGTCTGGGCTAACTCTACACTTCTTCCACTTTCTTCGGATCCACCATTATCCCCTCACTCAAAACCAAGTGACCTAAGAATGCCATGAAATCCAACTAAAACTCACATTTTGAGAACTTAACATATAATTTCTTCTCCTTCAATGTCTGGATCACTATCCTTAGGTGCTGCTTATGATCTTCCCGACTCTGAGAATATACCCTAGTTTGCCCTCTATGAACCATCATGACAACTCCTAGTCTCTACGACTAGGTAAGCCTAAGAATGCAGAAAATAAACAAAATTTGCAGATGAAATAATTTAAAACCAAAATAGTGAAATAAAACAGTGTTTAAAATGTCGCTCGACATACACAATAACAACTCTGGAAACTAATAACATTTACCAAAATCTGGAATCTCATGATCCCAAGCTTTTAAAGGTCTACAGGTATCTAATTCTAGAATATCTAACAAATAAAGGAAATATAGAAGGGCTAATACTTAAAGGGGGAGTAGAAAGGGACTCTTCGATCTGCGGACGCGACATATATACCTTGGAGTCTCTACAAGCGCCTCGCCTCACGCATGGTAAGTCTGAGTGGAGGTACCTCAATCTATACATGAAAAAGATGCGCAGAAAGAGCATGAGTACACCATATCGATACTCAATAAGTGCCAAGCCTAACCTCGGTCGGGTAGTGACGAGAAAGGTTAGGCTCCTACTCAGATTAAATGAAATATAAGGTATAACAGAATAAGATAAAATAGTACAGTCGAAAGCTAACAGTAAGAATTTATACAGGATAATAAGGATAACAAAAACTTAAACATAGACAAAAGAAATCACAAGGAATACCACTATTCACAAAGATAATAACAGGGGATCTCTCAGTACCCCCAGAATCTCTTAGTGTCCTCAACATATGGTAGGAATATCTTGGTATCCCGAGGATCTCTTGGTATCTTCAATATACTTGCTGGGAATCTCTCGGTATTCCGCACTCCAGTTTAAACCAAAAATACGTATAGGGGATCTCCCGGGATGCCGTGCCATAGTCCCAGAGTAAAACACACAGCAATAACACAAGGAATACTCAATTAAACTCAACTTTATAACAAGGTGAAACAGGAAATTATAACCTAGCGTGCTTCAAATAATACAAATAAGGAAGTTTAAACAAATAAAGCAATTAAGTCAATTAGGCATGCTTCTCTAAGCTAACAACATGCTTAAATTCCAAGTAGTATAAGCAGGAAAAGAAAAGTACAATTAAAGCTACTTTAGTGAAAACAAGATTTTCAACAATTAGCACAAGTATGCACTCGTCACCTCATGTACCAGGCATTTTGTTTACCGTGAAAATGGTAACAATAATTAAATTTGTAATGAGATTCTAAAAATACATGATCTATTCCCGAGCTAGTTTGTGGGGATAATTAGTGCTAAAACATGGAGTAAAACAGTAAAGATCGGGTTAGCCCGAGCGATAATTGAACTAGTAAGCGGATGTTCCCGGGCTTAGATCAAGCCAGTAAATACCTTGGGGCCAGGCCTCGAGCCTATCTCGGTCTTATCGAGGGTAGTCGGGAAGGGGATAACCGGTAATGATATAGATAAACGAGGATTTATACCGTCAATCTAGAACTAAATGATTAAGAACAAACGAAGAACAATAAAATGCTAGAGCAACCTCGGGGTCGAAGAACACTGGTAACTTAGAAGAGAGAGAGAGAGAGAGAGAGAGAGAGAGAGAGAGATATTACTGCTTATTGGAGAAGTGGAGCAACATCAGCCCTTTACAAGGAAGGGTGAGTCCCCTTTTTATAGGGGAGGAGACTCTGTAAAAATGCATGTATATTTAATCGCGAGAATACAAAGATTGGACGGCCTGACGCGAGTCCTATCAGTAGGCTCCAGATAGGCTGAATCTGTCAAGTGTAGCCATGTGCCTAGGAGTCTTCCTCTTTTATTCTAACCTTGGACCCTGCCTCACTCGATTCAGACATCAGCGAGCCCTGCGACCGAGAACCCGATCGTGGCCTTCCGCCCTCGGGGTCTCGAAGAAGGCTTCTAAAATATCTTGACAACAAGAAATCAAGTCTTTTGATTTTACTGCGTACAGATAGTCTCCGCGTTTCTTAGCGAAGAAGGCGATGGGAAGTGATAAGAAACAATTCTGAATTCTTGCTTCCCTCGGTGTTCCTGAGAATGGTTGCGGGCTAAAAAGATGCACCTCAGGCGTTGCTGCTGCGGACTTCAATATTGACTACGGCGGTTGGATCTCTTTAATGTACCCACAATTCCTTTATAAAAGCTTGCTTCTTCCCATCTGGATTCCATTTGAAGCTTTTTTGTGAAGCCCGCCTTTCTGCTTCTCCTTGTTCTCTTCTTAGGAGCACGACCTCCCTTACTTTCTCCCTTTTCTGGTCTTTTTCAAGGATGGCGAACATTTCTACAACAACTTCTTGTGACATGGTGGGCTCATCATCGTCGTTCTTCTCCCAAGATGAAGTGACGACTCCTCCCCGAGTCGAGGAGTGTGTCCCGAGATCTTTTGTGATGACCTCGGACTTTAGGGTCGAAAGAACTTCTAATTCGGGATGTCGTGAACCAGTAACTCAATACATCAACTCCATAACGGATATAGGGGGAGTGAAAGTTGATTGTGGCTGGGGGATGTTGTGCTCGCGGAGATACCTTGTATGTAATGACCCTCCAAGGTTTTATAATCGAACGTTGTGACCCCTCGGGGGCTTTTGTACCTGAAAACCTTATAAATGAGAAATGAACCTTGTTGACCTCTCCTTTCAAATTTGCTCTATTTCCTTATGCTTTTATGCCCTTTAAGGCTCTTCAAATGTATTCATTTCTGTTGCTGATCACTAATATTAATTTTGGATATGAGTGTTTGCTTTGATTTCTCATCGATTGACATGGGCTAATTTCGGTCTCATTGTCTTCCTTCAGGACAACTCTGGGTTACCCTGATGGATTGGTGTTTGCTAGATTTTCCTGAGTAACTCGGAGATTGCGTGTTGAGTTTCGGGGCCTTCGAGGGTACTGCCCCGGATGTAGGTCGTCCATGGGTACCCCAGAGCCCTAATTAATCTGGATGTGGTCAGTCTTTTCAGTCCATGCGAGATAACTTTTGCTTCCCTTTTGGCGCTCGCTTTTTTTTATGCCCTTCGATACTTTTTAATGCCTTCTTTTGTTCATGTACCATTTTAGCTTGTCGTGATAGCTTGTTCTGGTCTCCAGCTGATGGGCAGGGCTCTCCCCTGCTTTCTTTTTTGACGGACTTTGAGCTGAGGGAGGACCGACCGAATAATCTTGAGTTGTTGGGGCCTGCAGGATCATTTGGGGATCTTGTATCCAATTTTGGGGCCTTCGGGAGCGGTACCCTGAATGAAGGTCATCCTTGGGCGCCTTGGTAGTCCCTGTTGATCTTGATGTGAATAACTTTTTCAAAGAGTGTAAGGTTGACTTCCGTTCAAGGAGTGTGACTATGCATGGGGGGCTTCTTTGGGGCCTCGTGGAGCCTTATAGGTTGGAGCTTCCCCGGTTTGCTCCTTGGGGGTGGGAATTGTGATCTCGGGCACATGCCTTGTGTCTGGCATCGGCACTATGGAGCTCACGTGACCCTGCTTCTTGGCAGATGGAGGTTACAAATATGAAGTGCTACCTGGAGCATGGAGATAATTCACGTGGACCCTTGAGCTTGGTCGTCTGTTAGAGGATGTTTCCTGGGTCGGGTACTGACCCGTCGATCCGTATCGAGGCCATTGGCTTCCTGTAGCTTACATCTAGTAGGTGACTTTGCCGCTGCCTTTTGTATATAAGAGGGGTGGCTTCGGCCTTTTTGTGAGACTTCACTATTTTTGGGCAGTTGTTCTTCCGTTTCGGCATGGGGCTCCCTATCTTTTAAAGTGCGAAAAGTGTCTGTGCTTCCTTGCTTTATTTGTTAGTGTAAGGCCTCGGAAATTTTTTTCGAGTAATTTAAGATTTCGTCGTGCCAAAGTAGGTTAAATTATTTTATTTCATGTGCAAATAAGGATTTATGATATGATGGATATCAATTGGATATGTTAATAGGCTTATAAGTCATATTAGAAGTGAATTGGGGTCTAAGGAGAGGCCTAAGTCTAAGCCAAGTTGGAAAATTTCATATTACACGAAAGTTATAGATGAGTGCGCACAAGACCTCACTTTGGATGATCATATCTCCAGTTATATATGGAGTTGTGTGATGAACAACCTATCCAATTAAATCCCTTTGAGTTTAGTTTCCAACAAAATAAACCGTTCGTCATTTGGAGGTGTATACTGAAAGTTGTGACCATTTTAATGGGCATGAGTCACTAGCGCGCCCAGGTGCGCGATCGCACTTGTGGACGCGCATATTGCAAACTATTCTGCTTTTGAATGCGCATATTAGTGCGCCCAGGTGCACGACCACACTAGTGGAAGGCTTCTAAATACCCCTAAACACCGGAAATAAGAGAATTTGAGATATCCCTCAAGCTTAGGGCTTTCTCTACACCCCAACTCGACCAAGTCATCAAATTGCATACCTAAGGTGAGTTTTTAAGTGTGTTTTCATGGAGATTTCCATTCTCAATTACTAGTTACAACATGATTTTGGTTGGATTTCATAGGATTTCTTCAAAATCTCAAGAACACCCCAAAGTTGGCTTTCAAGATTTGGTCTACAAGAGGTAATCCTACACCTTAGACTTACATATATGAAGTTATTATGGAATTATGAGTATGGTATGGTGATTGGAAGCCATAAATTTCCAATTTAAATACATGACCATGGTAGGGATTTAAAGATGATTTTCAATGGGATTTTGTTGGTTGGGTGTGAATGGTTGATCACACATGTGATGTTAGGAGTATAAATTATTGAAGAAAAATAGTGGGATGAATTGTTGGTTAATAGTGATAATTGGATGAACCAACACTATAGATATGAGGTGTAAATATTAATACCTATAAGGTGTTTGATAATATGCCTAAATGTCATAAGTTATGGAATTTATTACTAATATTGGCCCTATCGAATGTTGTATTGTAGATTGAAGTTGCTTAATTGTATTAGATCGTTATAGTGTCATTAAGAGGCGAATTTGAGATATGTATTTCTAACTTTAACTCTTGTAGAATCCCCTTGTTGTGACGAGCATACGGTATGTGTACCTTGTATGAAAATATGTGAATTGATTGCCATAGTTGATTTCTATACCATAAGTTATATGTGATTGTGAGAAGTGATTTGATGTGCCTATCTTGTTATGTGCAAAGTTTGTAAAAGCTTGAGGATGTCGACATGGAAGTATGTGTTTACTTATGTGAACTATTTGTGAATTCTTGTGATTAATGTGCCTTGAACGTTGTTGGTTAAGTCTTTCGATATGATGGTGCAAGTAAATGGCAACAAACCAAATGTGGGTATGTGAATGTGTTTGCGTGGTAAGAGCTGTGTAACAAATGATGGAAAGAAATCGTAATTGATGCAATTAGAACAACTGTGGTAATAACATATATGGCTTGTCATGGGCAATTATCGTTGTAACAAAAAATGCATATGAGTTGTTGAATATGATGGAAACAGTATCGATGGCTACGGAAATTCTTGTGAATTGTTGTGGTTGTTCTTTGAGAATTGTTGTTGTTGTTCATTGTGAATTGTTGTTGTTGTTGTTGTGTTGTTTGTGAATTGTGATTGTTCGGTGGGATCAGGTTGCGCGCCGCAACACGAAGTAATAAGGTGTGGGTTGTGGTGATAAGGGTGGCCGAGGTAATAAGTGTGGAAAGTGATAGAAATCACTATTGAAATGAAAATATGAGAAAACTGTGAAATCATTGATGTGAAAATGTTGAAAAGGGAAAAGAAGAGATTGTGAACTTGTTTGGCCTTGATTGTTTTTTTAATGTGCATTTGATCATTGATTCTATTGATGTCTGTTACTTGTGAGTTATTTGATTTTACTTGGGGTAAAGTTTGTTCATACATACTAGTACAATTCAAATGTACTGACATCCCTTTTGTCAGGGGCGTTACATTCGTGTTATGATTGTAGTTGGTTCTATAGCAGGTACTCCAGTCCACCAGCAGTAGCTCTCCTTCATTCTCCATCAGCTATAGTGGTGATCCCCTTTCTTCTCGGGGCCCTGCATGGCTCAAGCCGCTTTTTATTTCGGAGTCTTGTTTTGGTTTTTATGTAAGGTATAGCCGGGGCCTTGTCACCGACAAGTATTGGTTGAGTTCCTAGTATTCATAGAGGATCCGTAGACACAATGTGGGTGGTGTATAAAAGTATTTTGGGTAGTAACTGTATGGTTTAGAATCGTGGTCCACGTTGGTAAATGTTGTATGTATTTTTGTAAGTACTTGGTATTAAATGTTGGAATTGATAAAAATTAGAAATGAACTCAAGTTGTAAGTTTATGCTTAAGTATTAAATTGCTATTTCAAACGAATAATGTATATTGGAATCACGGTGTAACGCGTGGGATAGGAAAGGCAATTCCAGGTCCGCTTGACTGGGGCCCTCCAGTTGAGCGTCGGTCATGTCCCTCGGTTTTGGGGCATGACAGTTAGTTTTACTTCAGTTATGGTGACCGCTTCAAAACTATTAAGGCAAAGGGCGGAGAATGTCGTTCCCGGTGTTGGAGAGTCGAAGGACTTCGCTTTTAAGACAACATCCTTGATGAGAGAGGAATACCTGGAAATGGCGAGGCGATACTGTGGGTGGAGCGAGGGGATGACAGTGTGGGTGCTTTCCCCACGTGAAGGCATCGTGGACTTTGCTGATACGTTCTTGAGTATGTACTGATACCCCTTTGCATTTGGCCCTCTTGATAAGTTCGTGCTTGACTTTTGCTTGAAGTATCGGGTTACCCTGGTGCAGATTCATTCGTCGTTTAGGCGAATGGTGTTGATGATGAGATTTTTTGTGGAAAAAGTTGTACTTGAATACATGTTCGACCATCTTATCAGGCTGTATCGGCCTTTCCGCCATCGAGGATTGCTAACCTTGAGGGGTCACTCACCCACGCCGTTTGTTGTTGACGATGATGAGGGTGGAGATCGAGAGTGGGCCAGTTGGTTTGACCAAGTTAGGATGACTGATGTCATTTCTGCGGTTTTTCTGTCATTCCCCAAAGGGTGGAATCACACACGTAAGTGAGGCGCTTTGTCTCTCTTTTATATTTTGTTCATCGAAAAAATCGGCCAAGTAACCAATGCTATTTTCCTTGTGGCAGCAACTTCGTGGACGCGAGGCCCAGTTCACGATTTGCTCGGCTGGGTCTAGAGGTTGGTGAGACATTCATCTTGCGACGAGCGTGGATGGCGAGCTATGCCTCACATCAGGTGGGGAGTAGATCATCAAGTTATGTGTGTATGTTGCTTTTCTCTGCCGATATGTGCTCGAGGCGGCATTTTGCCATCTTATTTACGCTAGTTTCATTGTTTTTGTAGATATCGGGCGGTACCTCGGGGCAAGGCAGTGCTTTCCCGGAGGAGAGATGGAGTTGTCGGCCTCCGAGTCGAGAGACGGTAGCAGTAAGAGGGTCCAGGACCCATCATGCGAAGGAGCTTCTAATGGCACTGGCTGGGGTCGTGTTTCTGAAGACAGGGCATTACCCGAGTCGGTTGTCCTCGGTGCGCCTGTTTCTAGGCAAGCAGCTCCCTCGAATGAGTGTGTTATGCCTGGGGCCAGTTCTTCCGGGGTTGCAGGAGCGGTACTATCAGGAGTGTGTTCTGATTTGGAGGAAGCATGTCATATTCACTTCGCGTTGAGTTCGTGCATAATTCTCTCTTAGCCCACGTCTTCCTCCTTTTATTGAATTTTTCATGCGCAAGACTACGATAGGCTCAAGTCCGAGTTGCTTCGTCAAAAGGCCAAGTTCCAAAGGGTATGGTATGAGGGAGAATCCCTTAGGCTTCTTTGCAAGGAGAAAGAAGTTGAGCTACAACATTGGCGGTATGAGGCGTAACGGAGCTCAAACTATGAGAGCTATTTGATGGAGCAAGTGATTCTCTGCAGTGCATTCTTTTCTTCTTTTTAATTTTTAAGGCTAATTCCTTCTTGTCGTGTTAGCTGTAGAAAAAGACAAAGTCCTTAGAGTACCTTAAAGGTGATGTGAACCGTGTCAGGGTAGGTTGCGAGGAATTAAGGGGCCAAGTGCGGGCTCAAGCCTTGGAGGAGATGAGTGCCTCAGCCAAGATTCGTGCCTTCGAGGCCCAGCTCAACATATCCCGTAATAACGCCCATGGTTCAAGCGGATGTGATCGAGAGACTAGAGTTTGACCTCTTAAAGGTCAGGGACGAGATAATTGATGCCCGGGCGGAAGCGGCACCGAGCCGAACCAGGGCGGATTATGAGATGGCGATTTGCATAAAAGAGGCTGTTGACGCTCAATCTGATTTGAGGCAAGCCCTTGATCACGGGAAGAGGATCGAGGAATATGTTTGCTACCGATCCTGTGGAAAAGTGTTTGAGAAAGATGGAACGAGGGGCTTTATTCTCTCGAAGGAATTGGCTCAAGCAAGGGCGGGCAAGCGAGACGCTCGGTCAGTCCTCGTAGGCGTTGCAGAGGGCGATCTTGACGAGTTGTAGCCCTTTGGCAAAAAATATAGATCCTACCATTTTGTAATTTGGTTTCCGGCGCGCGTAGGGCGTTCCGGTAGGTGGAGAATGTATTTGATCTCGTAGACCCATTTTTGGAATCGGTCCCTGAGTCAGGCTATGACTCGAACTCTGATTGTCCTTCTGGCTTTTTCCAGCCTGTATGGGTGGAGGGTGATGACCCTCTGTGCTCCTGGACCGAAGCAATTTTTTGGGAGAGCAACCTGGAGATTTGTCGCGACCGTTGATAACATCATCTGGGTTGTGCTTTTAGGTGTATTATGATTGAATTTCCCTCGAGCTTAGTCTCCTAGTCGGGATCCTGACTCAAGCTTATTTTACCCTCGAGCCCGTTTGGGCTGGTCATAATGACTTTCATTTTCTATCCTTGGGCGTTTGGCGATATTCTGGGTCTAGTCACCGAGTCGTGTTGCGATTCAAGCTGTAACTGACCCTTTGATCTTTTCGGAATTTTCGATTGGAGAAAGCGGAATTAATGCCACACTTTTTAGGGGGTGTTATGATCTTTGTGTTTAGTCTACAAGTCGCGTTGCGACTCGAGCTGTCGTTGACCCTTGAATCTCATTTGAGCTCTCGGCCAGCAACGGTGGCCTTTAGCGTTGCTTGGTCATTGATACATTTTAGTTTGAGGCCCAGAGGCGTGCTTAGCTGACGACAATGGCACTTACACTGTTTGGTCATAGAGACCTTTTAATATGGGGCTCGGAGGCTTTGTTTAGCCGGCGACAATGACACTTACGCTGTTCGGTCGCAGGGACCTTTTGAAATGGGGCCTGAAGGCTTTGCTTAGTTTTACTATTTTGGATCTGATCTCCGAATCGGGTTACGATTCGAGCTCACTTTAATCCTCAAGTTAACAATTTTCAAGCTGATAGTGGTAGAGACCTTTTGGTGTGAGGCCTAGAGGCTTTACTTAGCCGGCGACAATGGCACTTACGCTGTTTGATGTGAGGCCTGAAGGATTTTTGTAGGATTTTTTTCCTCTCGTTAAGGTCTTCTTGATTCTTTTGCCTGACCCATTGTTGGTTCTAAAAGAACCTCGATTTCAGCTCATAGTCGGCAATGTTTTGAGCACCTCAGAAGGTTTATAGCCCATAGGTCGAGTAGATCAACACTTTTACGAGTTTGGAGCCGACGTGGTTGAGACTCATTTTTGCCTGTTGAGGGAAGCCTGTGTTTAACCGGTTCTTTTCGAAGTAGATTTAGAGGAGTTTTTAGCAATAGTCAGGTATTGCCGATTTGCATTTTTGGCTGTAACAGCCATTTCGACTGGAGTCGTGTGCGTTTGGCCAGGGCCATTTTTGATCTCGAGAAGCAGTTTTAGGCTTCTACACCAAGGGTATGCCCTTTAGGGATTCTTACAAATACGACATATAGCCTAAACTGCGGGATTTTTCATGCATGTTGAGGTCTTACAGTTTATGGAGAATAGATCTGGTTTTGTTAAGGCTGCCCGTTAGGGTCTTACAATTTTGGATTTTCCAGTGCGTGGCGATTGGCGACAGTCTCCGAATCATCGATTTTTCTTGAAGACAGCTTCTCGTAAGCTCAGAGCTATTTTTCGGAGGCTTGTCAAGCCTGGAGTTCCAACCCTGGGGTCGTAGGGGTGCTGAATTGTTAAGTCTCCGAGCATTTTTGGGAGGCATTTGATGGAGAGGTTTTTCGCTGAGGATAAGCCGAAATATTCTTATCCGAGGTGTTGAATGTTTTGAAAATATTCTTTATTGCTTGGCGAAAATATAATTTGCAAATACATATTGTCCTGTTGTTGTGAGTCTGGTCCACATGGGTGTGACTCCCCTGATTATCTGATGTGCTTGCATGATTCCATATTGGAAAATTTTGAGAGAGATCATGGACTTGTCGGGTCCCTTCCCCGGGGAGATGAAGTTATGCTAATAATCTTGTTGGAGGACCCTTCTCCTAATAAAAACCCGATCGAGGAAAGAATGCCCGGTGGCCTTGTGGTGGCCGCGGATCCTCGAGCGGGATCCAGAGCTACTGAATGCCTCGGTTGGCTGCATGTGTATAGATTAGCAACAAGAAAGGAAAGGAAATGATAAAAGGAAAGATTTATTCCGGGGAATATGCCGCGTGGCAGTCGTATTCCTCGTTTGGCCATGCCTGACTGAGGATGTGATGGTCCTTACCCTTTTGACCTCATTCGAGGGCAATGCCGATCATGGACATAAAGCGAGGGATCTCCTCCTATCGCTTGCAACTAGATGCTTTGACTATGCGTCTGTCATGGGGGTTTCACACCTTTGGAGGAGTAAGGCCGGAATTACATACCGGGCGATGTATTCTTCATTGTCTTTGCAAAGTGTCTACGCCCTATGTCGTTCAATATATTAGCTCGAGCTGGGGCGGGCCGCACATGGGCAGCAATTTGGTCGTTATGTCTATCGACATTGGGGACATATCAACGGTCCGACCTGAGAGCGACGTTGGTCTGGGTTGTCCTATTGGATTTGGCCCGACATCATCTATGTAGCTTTGGCTGATACACCTGTAATCACAAATGTATGATTTATTTGAAATTAGTTTGAACGAAAGAAGGGATTACCAATACGTTAGTTTGATGTCGAGGTGGAATCTAGGCGTCCTTTTCCTCGAGCGATGGGGTGTCCTCGGGGAGTATTCCCTAGGACCATGCCTTTCTGTTGACGGGCACTCGCATTCTACGTTCTATGGATCTTAGCGGGGTGCTGCCATTCTTTAACGGTTGTGGCGATATGCCGCAAATTGTCGGCTCTGCTTTGTTTTATTTCCCCTTATCTGTGGAGCTGGATCTGGGTTTGCTTGCTTGGAGATGCTTTGTGTTTACCTTTGTTGGGTGGCGTAGTTGCTACTCTCTTAGCTCTGTAACTCCGAGAATTTCATGATTGTCGTGGTGAGCCACAGTTTCCTTGGAGGGGTTTCGGTTGATTAGATCCGAGCCACCGGGAGTTCCTTGCTTCACTTATGGTGATCACTATGCTTGGAACTGCAATATTGAAGTCGAGCTCTATTGGGTGAGCTTTCTTTGCCGGTTGCGTCTTGTTAAATCTGATGCCACCGGAGGTTCCTCGAAGGTGTCGTCTTTGGGCTACCACCTTGTTGTTGCGAGATACATTGTACCTCAGATCGTCTCTTCCGTTCACGTCATATGGATGATGGCTCCATTCATTCAGTGCCGGCTTCTCTGTTGGCAATCTGCCTGGATACGCCAATCCCGATGAGGTTTTTCGAGGGTTATCCACGGCTCTGACTTAGGTCTGGTGTTGGTTGCTGGTATATGACCAAGCCTCGACCGGATATTCGACTAAACTTTTCTTGAACTGCCCTAGAGCCGCCGGGTATGCTTTGTTTGGGTTTTGTGCAAAGACCCGTGCCACCCCACTATTCGGGACCGGGAGCGGTCTTGTTCGTTTTGTCGGAGAGCAGAGTGCGGCTTCCCGTGATATTTTATTTCTTCTTCTTCTGCCTGCCTTTGGTGCATTGAGCCCTTTTGGCATTATTTTGATGGCGTTGGCGTGTGCTTCCATGGATCGCGCTAGTACGGTGAGCGGGGCCTAGAGATTAAATGTCGAACAATGATGCCGCGTCGTGGTTTCTTCTTGGGGGAATTTCTTCAGATCTCCTCGTAGGAACGGGCCCGAGTTCTCTATTTTGGAGGTCGCCGTTCCTGGAAGGGAGTGCGTGGGTGGTGATGCACCTGTGAGGACTTGGGGTCCCATCACTCCCGGGGAATTTCGTTGTTTCTGACTTTCATAAAATAGGTCTCGGGATCGTATCTTTGGGAGACCGTTGCTGTAGGAGTCTCCGCGAGGTTAGTCGATCTTTACGATAATATCTTCCAGCATCCTCACTACTATATGATAGGTTGTTGGTTCTTCATTGCCCGATACCTCGGGTACTGGATCAGAGCGAAGAGATATTTTGGGTACTGCCACGCCGAGAGTCTCCGGACGGCTCTGTACCTGAGAGATAGCGAAATGTTTTTCCTGCAACATTTCAAAAATAATACGAAGATTAACTTCCTGTTCTTCCCGGGCTGGGGTTTTTTGCGCTTCCAGTTGGTTGTTGAATTCTACGCTCCTGTCGGTTTGAGACATTTCGTCTACTTGCTGAGCGTCTTGCGAATCCGTGTCAACTAGGATTGGTCCAAGAATGCCGTCAGCATTTTGCGGAGGTACTCCAGCGGCTGGGATGGTCACGTTGTTTTCCCCGTGGTCTTCGAGGTCATTGTTTTCAACGCTATTTATCTAGCTGGACATTTTGATCTGCAATCAAAGAGTTCTCGAGCAAGAAAAAGTGTGAAAGATATCATGCGTTTAAGTGACAAAACTAGCAAGAAAATAATTACTATTATTTTTAGCCCCACGGTGGGCGCCAAACTGTTTACCGTGAAAATGGTAACAACAATTAAATTTGTAAATGGGATTCTAAAAATATGTGATATATTATCGAGCTAGTTTGTAGGGGTGATTAGTGCTAAAACATGGAGTAAAACAGTAAAGATCGAGTTAGCCCAAGCGATAATCGAACCAGTAAGGGGACGTTCCAGGGCATAGAGCAAGGCAGTAGGTACCTAGGGGCCAGGCCTCGAGCCTATCTCGGTCTTATCGAGGGTAGTCGAGAAGGGGATAACAAGTAAGGATATAGATAAATGAGGCTTTATACCGTCAATCTTGAACTAAATAATGAAGAACAAATGAAGAACACTAAAATGCTAGAGCGACCTCAGGGTCGAAGAACACTGGTAACTTAGAATAAAGAGAGAGAGAGAGAGAGAGAGAGAGAGAGAGAGAGAGAGAGAGAGAGAGAGAGTATTTCTTCTTGGAGAAGTGGAGCAACATCAGCCCTTTACAAAGAAGGGTGAGTCCCCTTTTTATAGTGGAGGGGACTCTGTAAAAATGCATGTATTAATACAAAGATGGGACGGCTTGACGTGAGTCCTCTCAGTAGGCTCCAGATAGGCTAAATCTGTCAGGTGTAGCCATGTGCCTAGGAGGCTTTCTCTTTTATTCTAACCTCGGACCCTGCCTCCCTCTATTCGTACTTTAGCGAGCCCTGAGACCAAGAACTCGACCGTGGCCTTCCACCCTCGCGGTCTCGAGAAGGCTTCTAAAATATCTTGACAGCAGAAAATCAATTCTTCTGATTTTACCGCGTACACATTTCATTTATGACAATACCAAATCCTGAGGGGAATGTCACCCACACAAGATTAGGCAAACCACTTACCTTAAACTAACTCAAAATCAATTCGAAACCACGCTCTTGCCACGAGTACTCGTCTCTAAATGACCCGAATCTATTCAATTCAATTGCATATGTAAATAACACTTCAAGTAACTGATTCTACAAATAAATTCTAAGTTAATACGCGAAATTAGGTAAAATGACCAAAATGCCCTCCCGGTCCATGACTCGGATTCAGGTAAATTTTACATTTTCAAAATTCTCATATTCTCACGAGTCTAACAATACCAAAATTATTCCAATCCAACATCAAATACGCAGTCAAAACTCGAATTCTAGGTCTAAAAACTTTCTTCTAGTTTTTCCTCAATTTTCATCTCCAATCCGAAATTAAATGACAAAACTCACAATACAACTAGAAAGGGTTAAGGAATTTATAACTAATGATTTCCTCCCAAAATCGCCCTCTCCCGATTTCCAAATCAATTTCTAACCTTTTGAAACAAAACCCTCGAATTCTGATTTTTTTGCCCGACAAAGTTGCACATGTGGCTTAATTTTTGCATCTGCGATAACGCTCCTGCGGTCAAGGGAACCTCTTCTGCGGTTATCACTTAAAATCCCCTCTCACCACCTGCGACCCATATGCTGCAGCTTCGGTCCCACATGTAAGGTAACATGTTCGCTTCTGCGGTTCGTGCTCACTTTCCTCTTGGCCGCTTCTACTCCTTGACTCTGCATCTCCAGCCCAAATACTTTAGCTGTAAACTCTAACTTTTCAACTCCCCGTTAACCACTCGAATCATCATGAGTTCCCCGGAACCTCAACAACAGCACAGACAAGTCATATGCCACAATCCAAACTTATACAAATCTTCACAACAATTCAAACAACATTGAATAAACCAATTAGTATTGGATTCCAACCTAAAACTTCAAAAATTATCAAAATACGCTTTTGATAAAAAAAAGTCTATCAAACGTCGTCCGAATGACCTGAAATTTTGCACACACGTCATATTCAACACTACAGAGCTACTCCAACTTCTGGAATTTCATTCCGACCCTTGGATCAAAATCTCACTATCGAACCGAAAACATCAAAAATTCAACTTTAGGCATTTCAAGCCTAAACGAGCTACGAACATCCCAAATATAATCCAAACACTCTCCTAAATCGAAATCACCCAACAGAGCTAACAAAACCACCAAAATTCCATTCTGAGTCCGTCTTCACACTGGTTTGACTTCTGTCCAAATTGTAAAACTTAAACTCTCATTTAGGGGCTAAGTGTCCCAAAACTCTTTGAATTTCCAAATAAACCTTCCCGGCAACTCACAATAGCAGAAACAAACATGAGGAACGAAGTTAGTAGGGGATCGGGATGTTAGTTCTTAAAACGACCGGCCGGGTCGTTACAAGTCTAAAAATAAAGGAGGAATTCACCAAACAAATCAATGACAAGGTCCTCAGGGTTGTTGAATACTCAACATTGTTAGCCAATATCTTGCCAGTTCCAAAGAAGGATGGAAAGGTCAGGGTTTGTATCGATTACCGGGATCTCAACCGAGCAAGTCCAAAGGATGATTTCCCACTTCTAAACCTACACATCCTAATCGACAATTGTGCCAAACATGAGCTCCAGTCATTTGTAGATTGCTTCACAGGTTATCATCAGATCTGGATGGACAACGAGAACGCTGAGAAAACGACTTTCATTACGCCATGGGGACTATACAATTATAAGATGATTCCATTCAGCCTAAAGAATGATGGGGCCAGTTACATGAGGGCTCTAACCACTATCTTCCGTGACATGATACATAAGGATATCGAGGTGTATGTGGACGATGTCATCATGAAATCTAAGAAAGCCATCGGCCATATAGCAGATTTAAGAAAGTTCTTCGACAGACTGCGGAAATACAACCTGAAGCTAAATTCTGCAAAATGTGTATCCGGGGTTCCTGCCAAAAACTTAGTTTGGTTCATCATTAGTCATCTAGGGATAGAACTAGATCTATCAAAAGTCAAAGCCATCCAGGAGCATCCACCACCAAGGAGTAAGAAGGATGTAATGAGCTTTCTAGGATGACTGAATTATATCAGTCGGTTCATAGCCCAGTCCATGGTCATATGCGAACCAATTTTCAAGATGTTAAAGAAAGATGTTACAACCAGTTGGACTGAGGATTGTAAAAAGGCCATCGACATGAATATTTAGGAGCTGCTAGTAATTGGCAATTCAGATTTTCTTACACACCAAGTACAAGGAGAATGAGCCACCAAAAATTCCAAGATATTACCATACCTGCACCATGTGCAGGAATTGAGAAAGAGGTTCACAAAGACAGAATTTTAGCACTTTCCCACAATTCAGAGCTAATTTGCCGATGCATTAGCCACCTTGTCATCCATGATACAACATCCAGACAAGAACTTCATTGATCCTATCCCGGTGAAGATTCACAGCCTGCTGACATATTGTGCCCATGTTGAAGAATAAGCAGACGAGAAACCTTGGTCCCATGACATCAAGGAACACTTGGCAAATGGGCAGTACCCGAAGCATGCAAATCATAACCAGAAACGTATGCTTCGGAGACTCTCCAACAGTTTCTTCCATAGTGGAGGAACCATATACAAAAGAACTCCGAATTTGGTATTGCTGAGGTGTGTCGACGCAAAGGAAACATCTATACTACTCGAAGAGATACATGCTGGGACCTGCGGCCCATATATGAATGGTTTTTTCTTGGCTAAGAAGATACTTAGAACTGGTTATTTATTGATGATCATGGAGACTGACTGCATCCAACATTTTGGCATGTACCCCCGGATGATTTGAACATGATCTTCAGGCCAAGCAAGTCAAGATAAGCAAAGCCAATAGGGACACGAATGAACCTCCCCCTCTATGGAACTAACGATATTTCTTTAGATATAGGAATGAGAATATACAAGCCTTGGAAACATATTCTTTGTAACAATTGCACTACTGAAATTTGCTACCAGCTAAGAAATTCTGCTACTATATACTATTTATTCTATTTTTGCATAAGTCTAAATGCTGTCTTTCCTTGCATGAGGCTAAGCCCTGCCTTCATATCTGCATTAGGCTAATCTCTGCCTTCCCTTGCATAAGGTTAATCTCTGCCTTCCCTAGCATAAGGCTAACATCTGCCTTCATTTGCATAGGACTAAGCCTTATCCCACATCCTGCATGAGGTTAAGCCCTTCCTCTACATTTGCATAAGGCTAATCTCTGCCTTCATTTGCATGGGGCTAAGCCCTGTCCCGCATCCTGCATGAGGTTAAACTCTGCCTCCACATTTGCCTAAAGCTAATCTCTGCCTTCCCTTGCATAAGGCTAATCTCTTCCTTCATCTCGCCTAAGGTTAAGCTCTACCTCCATATTTTCATAAGGCTAATCTTTGCCTTCATTTGCATGGGACTAAGCCCTGTCCCGCATGTTGCATGAGACTGAGCTCTATCCCCATGCCTGTATGAGGCTAAGCTCTGCCTCTAATTTATATTCTTTTCGCTGAGGCTAAGTACTGTCTCTACAACATTATCTACTTTGCTCTTTTTTCAGGCTAAGCTCTGCCCACCACTTCACAAGTCTAAGCCTTGTCTTGTTAACATCATATTATTGCATCTCATGGGTTGAAATATTGCCAACTTGTCCAAAGGCATCATCCTCATATCCAGAAGACACCATTTCATAGCCTGAGGATCTCCCTCAATTTGCATATTATTATTCAAAGGCGTCATGGTTTGGAGGCACCATCTGCATGGCCCGTTAACATCATTTCATGGCCCGAAAATCTCTCGTTAAACAACTTATAGCATAGGACATTTTGGTCTAAGGCCTTCCGAAGACAACTTTCATAGTCCAAAGGGAATCCGTGTCATGTTTAAATTTTCGCACAATATATGCTTGTAGTATCTTTATTTGTTGGTGACCTGGAAAGCAACTTCTATCCCAACATGAGCGATCTCGCTCCAGTTTCTTCGACTATCTTAAACTTGGCCACTCCCGTAAACTATTCTTTCACCTATCCCGAAATTTTTGTCCGTTATTGCGATGACTTCATCGGTATATTCCGCCGATGAATCCAGAACTACACACGACATGATTCTTGTAAAACTAGGGATATGTAGGCAGCTCAGAAACCAGGGTGCGGCCCAAAATCTCTAAAATACCTCATTCGGTAAAAATTGGCCATCATATCTTTACCCGATAACTCTTTCATCCTTTTCGGATAAAGAGGGGTAGTTGTTGATACCCAATTTTCCCAAAATAATTTTAAAATGCATATATTTCTTCAAAATCATGCATTAGCATCAATTGGTATTTTTTCGTAATTTCTACAACATTGCATCACAACTGAGTTCAAAAAAATGTTTCAATTTAATTTACTATTTATGGTCCTATTAAGCCCAAATTATTCCATAAATAGCCAAATTGGCATCTTTTGACTATAATTGCAATAACTTTGCAATTATAGCCCATGCGTACGATTCTTGCATTATTTTTACTAGAAATTAGTCTTTTGTATTTTTAAATACTAAATAACCATTTTAAAAATATTTCTATGCATAAAATTCATTTTTATAATTAGTAAATTATTTTTAATATTATTTTCACTAATTTATTTGTTGTATTTAACAAGTGGCCTTGTTTAATTTCAATTCTAGCTTAATTAACTAGCCCAAATACCCTTATAAATTAGCCAAGTAAACTCAAGCCCAAAACGCTTACCTACCCGACCCAAGTCTTGCGGAATCTTGGACGTTGATTATTTTGATCAACGACACAGATTATTCCTACCATAATTAAACCTAAAGACCCCCTCCCCCGAAAACCTCTCATTCTCTCTTCTCACCCGCCGTCACCCCTTCCCTTTCTATCTGAGTTGCTCTCTAATCCTAAACCTAACTCTCCCTCACCGTCACTCATCTCTCGCCATCCATGGTGGTTTCTCACCACCCCCAGGATTCTAATGGCCTCTCCTATGCTGGATACTGCCGTCTCTAAGGTCCTCGTGGGACCAGGGTCAGTTGGCTTACACCTTTGGCCCTTTCTTGCCTGTTTCAAGCCATTTTAGTGCGATTTCAAGTAAGATCTTCCTATTTCGCCTTAAACCTATGGATTTCTAATCCTATGTCTTCATCTCTGTGTTATTTAAAAAAAGAAAAACTAATTTCGTCCTAAGATGGGTTGAAATTGTGAGCATGTGATTTTTGCCCTATCTATGAATTATTCTCAAAAATTCAAACAAAATAATTTTTTCTTTCATTATTTTACAATTTTGTGAATTTTGTGTTTTTCTGTTAATTGTTTGCATGTTATTTGTGCATTTTAATTCATACAAAAAATACAAAAATATATTTTTTGCATTTAAGTTTCAATCTCATATTTTAGGATTAATTAGTGATTAAGTTGTTTTAGAATAAAATACAAAAGAAAATAACAAAAATGGTCCTTGTTGCATTTTAGCTCAAATGTGTCTTAGTTTGCATTTAAATTAGGAGTTAGTGTATGGAAATTAGGAAATCTAAATTTTTGTGATAATTTGGTTTGAAGTTTAAATTAGCATTTTAATAAAACCAAAAAATATAAAAAAAAAACACAAAAATGAAAAGAAAAAAAATTGAATAAAGAGAAAATAAAAAAGGGAATTAAAAGAAAAGAGGGCTGCTCTCATTAGTCACAATTGGTCCATTTCTTCAGCCCAAATACTCAGCCCAGAATCACTCCACACCCAAGCCCAATCGAACACTGAACCGGTTCGGCCCCATGCCACTGAAACGACGTCGTTTCGAGTTTTTAGATCTTGGTCGTCCATCGTTTTGATCCAATAGCCCATGATGGATCTTAATATTACATAAAAGTGTCCAAATTAATCCCAAACCTTAAAAACACACCCCGTCTTCCTCGTACACCCCTCCTGTATTGCCACCTCTCCCGCCCTAACGTCGCAGGCCGAAAATCGCCGGCGGTGGCGGCCCACCTCTAAATACTCCCAAAAATACACCATAGCTGCTCCTCACCCTCCCCATTACAAATCCAGCCTTACCTTTCCTCAAATCCCTTCCGAACCCTTCGAATAACCAAAACAGTGGTCGCCGCCTCCGCCGTGCGCGGCGGCGCCACCATCAAACGACCCCAGCCTTACACCGTGAGTTCTCCCCAAGGTCTTCTTCCCAAATCCATAGTCACTTTTGTCCAAATCCTTTTACGCCTCCTTGAATTTCAGATCAGAATTGGACGCCAAAACCCTAATTTTCAAATTTCAGATTTCTTTCTATTTTGGACTGTGATAGTACTTAATCTTGTGTTTCTCATGGAGACACATGATTAAGGACAAGTTCCAGTCCAAATTTGGTAAGGGCCTGGCCGGGTTCATAGTCCAATTAGGTTTTTTCCTTTCTTTTAATTATGATTTTTTTTATTATTCAGCATGTGTTGTGGCAATTTTAATAGTTAGTGTAGTATTTGATATAACTTTAAATTCAGTAGTTTGATTGCCATATGTGTTTTAGTCTGTTCCGATAATTGCTTTGTAATTCGAGTTTGTTTCATTTTTAATTGTTGTTTCAACTCTGTTTGGGTAGTGTTTGATTTTGGCTTGATTAAATCAATAGTTTTGTTAGTTTAATTAGTTTTTCTTTAATTCATTTAAATAATAGTTCCTTAATTCATTGTTAAGTTAGCCTGATTGGATATAGCTGAATAAACCATTCTATAGTTAATTCTTAACTAAGGTAAGGGGTTTGGTTGGGTCAGTAATTTCAGAAAGTTTTCAGGGTAATTTAGGCATAGAAAAGGGTAGTTTTGCTAAAACGGTAAATTCAAAGCTAAGGTAAAGGTAGTATAGGTATTGTATAGCTAGAAGAACACCCTAGGGCCTTCTAGAATAGGACTTTAGTGTAGATTTCAGCAAACTTGGGGCAGTAACTTGAGAAACAAGTTAGAAATTGAAGGTTTAATAGGTAAAATCTGAAATAAAAGGGAGAAAAATAGTGAAAAGCTTCCAGAATATTCTGCCCCACTCCTTGCCTATAAAAGGTACCCCCAATGCCTTCACTAACAAGTTTTTGGGAGCCCTAAATTTTCCCCAAATACCTCCCAGCTGAAACAGACCTAAAAGTTCAAAATTCCAGTTTCAAAGGCTCTTAGATCTTAGTTGTTTTTTTTTTCATATAGAAAAATCAAAAACAGTGGAAACTTGAAAAATCCAAAAAATAGGGAGAAATAGAAAACCAAAATATTGTTCTATTGGCTTCCTTAGATCTCCTTCAAATTCCAGCCTCTAACTCGAACATTGAAACTCATTTTGAATTCAAATAACTGAACCTTCTCTGTTTTCTGTTTGGTATTGGGATCTAAAAGGCGATTTGAGTTCATTAGTCATAATAGGTTCAAGCTGACTGCGGGTTAAAGGTGTTTTTGAATTTGGTTTATTTGGATTGAAATTTGGTTCATTGAAGAAGTAAGGGTCTGAATTCATTTAGAGATTGTTCGAGTTTGTTGAGTTAATTTTTGGCAATCTGTGGATTTCGAATGGCTGAAATCCTTGCTGGACTTCTGTTACTCATTCATTGATTGCTACTGGGATTTTTAAATTGGTTTCTGATTGCTGCTGGAATTATTGTTGCTGCTGACTTCCTCTTCTCGTTTTTATATCTCATATTGCCTGTACATTCTCATTGTCCTTTGACCTGGATGTTTGAGTCATTTGTATAAACAGCCTGTGGAATCTTTGAATAATGAAGAACTGCTCGTTGAGTTCATCTGGAGTTGTTGATTATCTGTTAATATATAACCTAGTCATTCATGTTAATTGTAGTTAGTTATGGGGATTTGTTTGATGAATTCATACTTTAGTTTGTCTGTAATGGGCTAGTTAGATTGTTAATTCGTAGTAGACTGTTTAAACTGATCTGGACTATGATTATTTTCTGCTAGTTCTGAGTATTTAGCTTTCTTACCAGTTGATGGAGAAGGTTGTAAATGTGAAAAGCACTGTCAGATCACACTAGTGGTAGGTGTCAATTATGATGTTAGCATTTCTGATTATTTGATTTTACTGTTAGTTAATCATGGACTTCTAAAAAAAGGGTAATGGTCTATTACGTTACAAGCAGGAATGTGTAATTCAATTGACGGTAATGATTGCCCAAATTTGTGTACTTGATAACAAAGGCAGCGTTAAACCAATTTGGACTTGTTGTATATATGTAAATAACGAATAGTATGATGACAATCCCTTTATTTATGCAACTGAAGCTGCGGAGATTCGAACTAGGGGCTCTACCCTCAGCTGGTGTTGGATTGGGCTCACATTTGGGCTCAGCAGAAGATTATTGGCACGTTACATAGGGCTATTAATACTAATTAGGCCATTTTATTTATTTTTAGGGACAAAAACAAATAAAAAAATCATAGTCGCTTTAATATTGACTTTTAAAAATAATAAATTGGGACGAGCCTCGCCGAATTAAAAGTAAATTGCGGGGACCTCAATAAATGCTATATAAAAATACTTAAAATTCGGGAGGACCGTTTAGCGAATTTCACGGTCTTCTCCAAAGATAATAAACGCGTAGTTGCTTTAGGCGCATATTTTAATAATATTACCTTCCTAAATACGGGTGCACATTTATGTGACCCAAATCTAAATCTCAACGAAGTCGAGATATGTCAAAAGTCATGGGTGCACTGGTGCGACGCGGTTCGAGATACATTTTTACGATGTTGCAATTCCTATTAAAAATAAATATATATAAAAAACGGGTTACTAATAAAAGGCACATAAGTTAAAACATGTTTTTAAATCAGATAAAATCAAATACAACAGTTAAACGACCGTGCTAGAACTACGGAACCCGGGAATGCCTAACACCTTCTCCCGGGTTTATAGAATTTCTTACTCGGATTTCTAGTTCGCGGACTGTTAAATAGAGTCATAATTTCCTCGGTTCGGGATTCAACCGGTGACTTGGGGAACCATTAATCTCCCAAGTGGCGACTCTGAATTTTAATAATAAATCCCGTTCCGATTATCCTTTAATTGGAAAAACTCCTTTACGGCCTTGCGGGTGTAAGAAAAAGGAGGTGTGACAGCTCTGGCGACTCTGCTGGGGAAAAAGAACCCAAAATATTTTGTTCAAGGTTCAGAATTCGAGCTTAGATAAATTGTTGTATTTTGTTATATCTGATTTTCCTACATGTTTCATACGTAATGTGCTAAATGTTTACCGCTTTGATATTATCTGAACTGTATATAAACTGTGCTGAAACCCTTCTCTTCTCACCCCCGGGGATGTGCTTACTGGTTGAGACTCCCTATTCTGTTAGTATCAATACCTTAAAATAAGAAAGAGGCCAGAAAAGTTACTAAGCCGGATGGCCTTTTGGTTCTCGGTACGAAGCCCCCTCCTCGACTCGAGTTGTCCGCTCGGGTACACAGTCTAGAACATATTCCCATATTTTGAACTTAGAATAACTTGACTTCATGTCAGATCCCTAGTAGGAGCGCTTATTTGCATCACGTGCATACGACTTAGGGGACTCAATACAGGGGTTGGGTCCGTCTAGGATAGGTAACCGGATATGAAATGACCACCATGATGCATTTTACGTGTTGCATTTATTTGTCTCGGGCCCGCATGCTGACCGGCTTTTGAACATCGAGAATTTTGTGAAATTGAGAAAAAGAGAAAAAAAAGAAAAGAAATAGCAGTATAAAGAATTAATTGTTTAGTTATAGAAAAAACGATGCCCAAATACTGTCGAAACTCTGCCGAAATTTCGAAAAAAAATGAAAAATGGAAATATTTTGTTTTTAATAGTTTGTTTTACTAAAAGCAAAGGAAAAATAGAAAAAAAAAGAGTCTTTATTTTTGTAAATTGTTCGCAAAAAAAGAAAAAGAAAAGAGTCTTTATTTTAGTTTGGGAAAAATAGGTTGTTTTATTGTTTGTTGAAAATAAAAAAGGAGAAAAGAGAAAGAAAATATTGACAATGAAAAATAAAGAGCGTGAAGTGTGAAAATAAAGCGAGTGGGGCCCATTTATATATTTTTTTTATATTTTGTATAGGAAAAGAAATATGAACAATCCAAAAGAAATTTTTTTTGCATTAGATCATTTTTCGAAAACCAAAAAAAAGGGAGAAAAGAAAATTTAAATAGATTTTGCATTTTTATCATTTTCAAGAAAAGACAAAAACATATGTTTAGTTGTTTTAATTTTTGCCCGTATCCAATCTGCCCGAACTATGCAGGTTTGATTCTCACTGGGTGTGAGATACGTAGGCAACCCTAGACGGGTCCAACCACCCCTTTTGAAAAAATGGCCAAAAAATACCAAATTTTTAATTTTTATCCAATAAGTCGGGCGACGCCATTCTTGTTGAAAAATAAGCCGAATGTTCCCGAAGGGACGACGGAAGGCTGCTTTTGTGAGGACAACCACATTTGATCATTTGTTAAAGATTTTGGCCGGTTAGCTAATGCAGCCTTAAAATCTTCACCCGAAGTGCTGAAAGGCCGCATTTGCAAAACCGGGTTTGTTTTTGAAATTAGGAATTTGAATGAAAAAATAGTGTCATTTTTGCTTTTAGGTCAAAATAAGTGATTAAATCACCTTAATAAATGTGCAGGATGAGCACGACTCAAAATGAACCTTTCTCAATCATGCATAAAATCCCTTTGGAGTTACGTCTGTGGTGGAACGATTTAGGAGGCGAAGGGCAAGATGAAGTCAAGAAATATTTGAAAGGGCTTGCCGGTTTGCTAGAGATTTTGCCTCGGGGAGATATTATCAGAGCACTAGTGACGTGTTGGGACCCGGCACATAACGGGTTCCATTTTTCAGACTTTGAGCATACCCCAACATTAGAGGAAATAGCTAGCTACATCGGAAAAGATAAGGTTCCTTTAAGGCTCAAATACTTGGTTGCCCCGAGAACTGTAGCTATACACAGATTCTTAGACTCTCTGAAGATAATCAGGACAGTTCACAACACAGATTTGGCAAATGGCTTTGGCACCCCACACTTCATATACCACAGATATAGCCATATCGGGGGGTTCAATAACCCGGAAAGCAAAATATGTAGCAAAGGGAACCGCCAGAAATGGGAGGAGCATAGGCGTGTCGCTTTCATGGTGGTCTTTTTGGGGCTTCTAGTCTTCCCAAGGAAGGATGGTAACATCGACATAAAAATCGCGGGGGTCGTCAGCACTTTAATAACTCAAGCCAAAAGCACCTTGGCACCTATGACATTAGCCAACATCTTCCGCGCCCTTACAGCCTGCAAGGCCTGGAAAGACTTCTTCGAGGGATGCAATCTACTGTTACAAATGTGGATGACCGAGCATTTGTGCCATCGTCCTCAGTTTTTGAGCTACGGGTCTCCAGAGAAAACCTGCATAGAAGAGTTTTACACAAGGATAAAAGGGGTCAATCTGCCAGAAGGATTCACGGGTTGGACAATATACTTTCGGTCCCTCACTGCTAGTCAAATAGAATGGACATTTGGATTGTTGCCCGTTGATGAAATCATATATATGCCAACAGCAAGACCGCGTTTCCTCTTGATGGTTCTTAGAAGCATTCAGCCTTACGCCCTGTACTGGGTACTAAGACAACTCGGTAGATGCCAGATAGTGCCCAAGGACGATGATCTTAGTTTGCAAGTGGTTGAGATTAGCCCCGAAGGCCAATTTCCTGAAGCAAAGGTTCGCCAGGTCTGGAGCGAATGTCAATATTTAGCGGCGAATACTTGCGTCCGGGATCGAGCAAAAGGAGAAGTGTAACCGGATTATCAGGCTTGGTATAGAAGGGATGTTGCATTCGGAAGGTCGACCAAAAGGACTCACCTCCAGGAGTTTGCTAAATCGTCACAAGAGTAGTGGGCCTGGTTAGACAAAGAAAATGCGTACTGGGCAAAAATAGGAGAGTTGGAAAAGCAGGTCCAAGACATTAGGTTTGAAAACAGCATGCAGGCTACGGCCGATGAGGGAGAGAAAAAGAGATTAGCTAAGGAGAATGAGGCCTTACGAGCCCAAATCCAAAAAATGAAGAAGCAGCTGAAAAGGAGTGCCAAAGATGCAAAGCTTATATAAAATTTAAGGCAAAAAGTAAATGACTACAGTTTCAACGTCAACAAAGCAGAAAGGGAACTAGCCGGGGTTCAAAAATAGTTGGCTAAAAACGCAGAGGTACGAGCCCGCATGATTTAACAGTTGATAAAAAAACATGATAATGAGGTTGCAGGATTAAAGAAAAGGGTCATCACCGTAGAAAACAGAATGATCAAACAAGCAAAAGAGTTCAAGGTTGAAAGGGAGCATTGCTATACAGCTTTAGCACAATTAGAAATGGACCTGCAACTACTCCAGGAGCGGAATTAGCAGACTTTGGAAGCCAGGGCCGAACAAATAGGGCGGCTGCTTCAAGAAAAAGGCATAATAAAAGAAAGAATCCTAGCTATTTCTCACTACATCACCAGAAAATGCCAAATGTGCGAGAATATGACTCAGACTACCTTCTTTGCCTCAGTGATGATATTTGTGAAATAGATAAGGAGTGACCTAGACATACTCCAAGGGGAACTTGCACATAGGCCCGCGGCGAGACCGCACGATGTCCCGCGGGCACCTGGAGCTTTAATGTATTCATGAATTGTCATTAGAGTCTGTATTTTCTTTTATTAGAGTCTGTCGGTCATCTGAGTCTGTACTTTCTTTTTAAGTCAGTCTGCACTTTCATTTTAAAGTAGAATAATTGTTTTTGTAGCCCGTCTTGTCGGTTAAAGTTTGTTTGTTGTCTTCATGCGTCAGTCTCAAGTCCTTGTAATTGAAATGTTTGCTATTATTAAAATTGAAAATTCCAAAAAAATGTGGTCCATATTTTACATTTATTGCATTTGATCTGATTCGGGCATGGGCACGATGCATAGGAAATCCCTATAGGATCCGACCATATCCATATGAAAGAGGAAAATACAGTGAGAATAAAAGACAAAATGAAAAGAAGAGCGGAGCGATAAAAGAAAACGGGAGAGAAAAAGAGAAAAGATCCGCAACAAAGAAACAATGGAAAAATAAAAGAAACAAGGCAAGGATAAAAGAAAAAACGTCTCAGTCAAAGCCGGGATGACGCAAAAGGTTGAGCAAATGCATGTTAGAAACCAATAACTGCCTAGGCGCATTCATGCCCAAATGTGCGATTATTGATTTGATTATGCTCTAACCGCTAACGACATTGTTGTTGATGATGAGTCCAGACAGGTGGTTTAGTTGACTGGCATTCTGGCAACCCACCCATACAACACTCGCTCTAAAGATAAGTTAAAAATGGTCAGCCAAGAGTTAGAAGCAAGCATTGTCGATCCATCTAGGGAGGAAGAAGTTGTGGATGTCAACGCCATGAAAGAGGAAATGTATAAATTGAAGCAAGAAATGGCCGAAATGTATCAGGCTTGGGCAAAGGGACAACCACTACCAGCTTACCCTGCTAACCCTACCTACATCCCACCATTAGCTCAGCCACAAGATCCTCCTACAGTTAATTCTTCTTCGGCCTACCCTGCTTATCTGCAATACTACGCAACTACTTCCCAAACACCACTACCTCCCCCACCCAAGAGAATCCCATGCCTTCCACCTCCAACCACTCCCGTGTTTGTGGCTCCTCTACCCGCCACATTACAGAGATCTTCTAGTGAACCCCTGTTTCAAACCCAGGAAACCCACTACTACCCACTTGAATCCACCTTCAAACTGCCAGAACCATATCCTCACACTCCCCGTCTTTATATCTTAGTTGAAGAAGAGAAGCCTCCTAAAAAACCTGAGCAGGAAGAAATGATACGAAAGGTGAAAAGCTTGGAACAATCGTTCAGAAATATGCAAGGTCTAGGAGGATAGGTGAATGTTGCTTACAAGGACTTGTGCTTGTTTCCTGACGTCCAATTGCCTGCGGGATTCAAGTTACCAAAGTTTGATCTGTATGACAGACATGGTGACCCAGTAGCCCATTTGCGGGGATTTTGCAGCAAGATGAGAGGCGCTGGAGGAAGGGATGAGTTATTAATGTAATACTTTAGTCAAAGTCTCAGTGGTTCTGCTTTGGAATGGTACACACGGCAAGATCATGTTCGATGGTACACATGGGATGATTTAGCCCAAGCATTCGCAGGTCATTTTCAGTACAACTTAGAGATTGTTCCAGACCGGCTATCATTGACCAAAATTGAGAAGAAGCCATGGGAAAGCTTCAGGGAGTACGTATTTTGGTGGAGAGAACAGGCCGCCAGAGTTGATCCTCCAACGAAGGAAGGCGAGATGGTCGATTATTTTCTGCAGGCTTTGGAGCCTACTTATTATGGTCATCTGGTGTCAGCAGTTGGGAAAACTTTTAATGAGGTAGTAAAAATGGGAAGTATGGTGGAATAGGGTCACAAAACTAACAAAATTATGAGCTATTCAGCGATTAAAGCAACTACCTAGGCCATCCAGAGTGGCACTGGAGGGGCGTTGGGAAAGAAGAACAAGGAAGATGTTACAGTAGTAGAATCAAGAGCTTGGTCCAGGGGTCCATCACCATATTACCACCAACCACGCCCACACCCACAAACCTACCCACACACCCCATATGGCCTACCACAATACTACTATCCACCTCCCGTTCCCCACTTTTCAGTTCACCACACCCAAACATACCCTCAACCTCAGGCACCCTGGCGTGCACCCACCCAACAAAATACCTACCACACTCAAAACACATACCCACCTCCGAGAACCTACAGAAACCGTAATGGAACTGATTTTCGACCCAACCCTGCTGCCAAGAATGATAGGTTGCAAAAGAAGAAGACTTTCACTCCGTTAGGAGAATCTTATACCAGCTTATTCCACATATTGAGACAGTTGGGCATGTTAAATCCAATTGAACTCAAATTGCCAAATCCTCCCCCAAGGAACCTGGACCATTCGGTGAATTATGAATATTGCTCAGGTGTTTCGGGACATGACATAGAGAAATGCTGGCATCTGAAAATGGCCATCTAGGAGCTCATTGATACCCGCTAAATTGAAGTATAGGCTCCAGAGACGCCCAACATCACTCAAAATCCATTACCAACCCATCATGAGACTCACATGATCGAGTTAGTGCAGAAGGGAGAATACAAAAAGACTTCATAAACTGTAATGATGATTAAGGGCAGTGAGAACAAAGCAAATAAGAAATTAATCGGTGAAAAGGCATTGGTCACAGTAGAACGGACAGTTAGCAAACCAGCGATGGCAATAAAACAAGAACCAGTTAAAGTACCAGGAGCAGTTGTCAAGCCCGTTGTGATTGTAAAGGGCATTCGTGTAGAGCCGGTTATCATCAAACCAGTGACTCAATTACCAGTGATCAGTGAAAAGGCCGTCCCATGGAACTATGACCGAGTGACTGTGATGTACAAGGGGAAGGAAGTTAAAGAAGAAGTTTGTGAAACCTATGGGCTGACTCGTTTAAGGAGATGCTTTGCCCCTGAAGAGTTGAGAAAGGTTAAAGTAGCCAAAGACAATCCAACACCAGTAAAGAGGGTCGTAACTGAAGAAGAGGCTGAAGAATTCTTAAAGAAGATGAAGGCGCAAGATTATTCTATTGTAGAACAACTGAGGAAAACTCCAGCGCAGATTTTACTACTATCTCTACTGATTCATTCGGATGAGCATCGCCGGGTGTTGATGAAGATTCTAAATGAAGCCCATGTTCCGGATAAGATCTCTGTAAATCATCTGGAGAAGATAGCGAATAAGATTTTCGAGGTCAACAGGGTTACATTTCCTGATGATGAGTTGCCTTTGGAGGGTACTGAGCATAATAGAGCACTTTACCTCACAGTGAAGTGTGAAGACTCTGTGGTTACTCGAGTGCTGATTGACAACGGGTCCAGTGCAAACATTTGCCCTCTCTCCACCCTGGAAAAGTTAAAAGTGGACACTGAGAGAATCCAGAAGAATAGCATCTGCATACGAGGATTTGATCGGGGAGGAAAGGACACGGTCGGGGACATCGTGTTAGAACTAACAATAGGACCAGTTGAATTCACAGTGGAGTTCCAAGTGCTCGACGTGGCTATTTCCTACAATCTCTTATTGGGTCGGCCATGGATTCATACCGCAAAAGCTGTGCCATCTACCTTGCATCAGATATTCAAATTCGAATGGGACCGACAGGAAATTGTTGTGCATGGAGAGGATAATTCATGTAATACCATTATGCCTTTTGATGAAGCTGAGGACGACAAACGTCCATGGGTTTACCAAGTCTTGGACGCAGTAGCAGTTGCCAAAATTCCGGAATGAGAGTGTATTCCCAGGCCTAGAGTAGTTGCTGCATCTATCATGGTGGCTTCAAAAATGATAAAGAATGGATTCTTACCTGGAAAAGGCTTGGGTGCCTCGTTACAAGGCATCATACAGCCGATATCTCTTCTTAGAAACTTGGATACTTTCGGGTTAGGCTTTAAGCCCACTACTGCTGACATAAGGCGAGCTAAGCAGATGAAAAAGAGAGCACGGACCCTTCCAAAACCCATACCCCTCCTATCTCGTTCCTTTGTCCGGCCTGGTACTAAGAGGCGCCCAGCAATGGTAATACTTCATTCTGTAATGATGGAACCCGACAAGGAGTTGATGTAAAGGTTTGAAAAGCCGTTTGATGAAGTGGATATGGTGGAGGCAGGTGAAGGTCCAGGCAAAGAAAATGTGCAGTTCGTGGGGGCCCGTGCCAAGCTTAATAATTGGGAAGCTACTCCTCTTCCTACCCGGAGAGAGTCATGGTAGTTAGTTTTGATTTTCCTTTCAGTTTAATCTGGATTATTTCCAAGGTTGTAATTCGGATGCTATGTTCCGTACGTTTGGATGAGTTAAACCTTGTTATCTTACAATTTTAACGAAATGCAATTTCCTTTCTTCTTCATTCTTGATAGCCTTTATTTTGTCTTTCTTTTCTTTCTTGTACAGTCCCTTTTATGCTGGTATCACTGATGTATCATGCATACGGAGTCTTCGGCCTAGTCTTGATTACCAATCTAAATATGAAATAATAATACAAGAAATTGAGTGTGATGACGAGGTAGAATATGATGATGAGGAAGCCTTTGAAGAAATCAGTAAAGAATTAAGTCAATTTGAAGAAAAACCCAAACCTAATCTGAACGACATAGAGGCAATCAATTTAGGGGATCAGGAGAATGTTCAGGAATCAAAGATAAGTGTCCAATTGGAGCCTCCGCTCAGAGAAGATATAATCAAAGCATTGCTTGAGTACAAAGATGTTTTCGCGTGGTCATATGATGATATGCCGGGTTTAAGTACCGATTTGGTGGTCCACAAATTGCCAACCGACCCAGTATGCCCTCCTCTCAAGCAGAAGCTGAGGAAATTCAAAACAGATATCAGTGTGAAAATCAAAGAAGAGGTCACCAAGTAGTTTGATGCAAAGGTCATCCGGGTCACCCGGTATCCCACTTGGTTAGCCAATGTTGTGCTTGTGCCAAAGAAGGATGGAAAGACCAGAGTGTGCGTTGATTACCGTGATCTCAATAAGGAAACTCCAAAAGACAACTTCCCACTGCCAAACATCCATATACTGATTGACAATTGTGCCAAACATGATATCGGTTCCTTTGTGGATTGTTATGCGGGTTATCACCAGATTTTAATGGATGAGAAAGATGCGAAAAAGACATCATTCATCACTCCTTGGGAAACGTATTGTTATTGGGTCATTCCATTCGGGTTGAAGAACGTAGGGGCAACATATATGAGGGCAATGATCAGCATGTTCTATGATATGATACATCGGGAAATTGAGGTCTATGTCGACGACGTGATCATAAAGTCAAGGAAGCAATGTGACCATGTTAAAGAGTTGAGGAAATTTTTCCAGAGGCTCTGTAGGTACAACCTCAAACTTAATCCAGCGAAATGTGCATTCGGAGTTCCATCAAGGAAGTTGTTGGGGTTCGTGGTAAGTCGACGCGGTATTGAGTTAGACCAGTCCAAAATCAAAGCCATTCAGGAGTTACCACCGCCAAGAAGCAAGAAAGAGGTGATGAGTTTGCTCGGCAGGTTGAATTATATCAGTAGGTTCATTGCCCAGCTTATGACGAGTTGCGAGCCTATCTTTAAGCTTCTAAAGAAAGATGCTACGTTCAGATGGACATATGAATGTCAGGAAGCATTTGATAAGATTAAGGAATATTTGGACAGTCCACCTGTTTTGGTTCCGCCAGAGCCGGGAAGACCGTTGATCCTCTATCTGACAGTTTTGGATAACTCTTTTGGCTGTGTACTGGGGCAGCATGACGTCACGGGAAAGAAAGAGCAGGCGATTTACTACCTCAGCAAGAAGTTCACATCTTATGAGGTAAAATACACTCTGCTTGAGAGGACGTGTTGTGCTTTAACCTGGGTAGCACAAAAATTGAAACATTACTTGTCATCATATACCACCTATCTGATCTCGAGGTTGGACCCATTGAAGTACATTTTTCAGAAGCCTATGCCCACAGGGAGACTCGCAAAGTGGAAAATCTTGCTTACGGAATTTGACATTGTCTACATGACCCGGACCGCAATGAAGGCACAAGCAGTGGCTGATCATCTAGCCGAGAACCCAGTTGATGATGAGTATGAACCTTTGAAGACATATTTCCCTGAAGAGGAGACAATGCACGTCGAGGAATTAGAACAAGTCGAAAAGCCAGGGTAGAAATTGTTCTTTAATGGGGCTGCCAATACCAAAGGCGTTGGGATAGGAGCAGTACTTATTTCTGAGACAGGGCAGCATTACCCTGTTACAGCTCAACTTCGCTTCTACAGCACCAATAACATGGCTGAATACAAGGCATGTATCTTGGGTTAGAGGTTGGCTATAGACATGGGTGTCTAAGAGATCTTGGTCATGGGTGAATCGGATCTTCTGGTGCACCAGATTCAGGGAGAGTGGGAGACACGAGACTTGAAGCTCATACTGTATCGACAGTGTTGGCACGAACTTTGTCAGCCTATTGTAACATGGTAGAAGAAGAGCTTGATGGTGAGCCGTGTTTCATGATATCAAAGAATACCTCAAGATGGGAGTATATCCGACACATGCCACAGGGGATCAGAAGAGAGCCATTAGACGCTTGGCAAGCAGATTTTTCTTCAGTGGAGGAGTGTTGTACAAAAGAACTCCAGATCTTGGTTTATTGAGGTGAATGGATGCTAAACAAGCTACAACTATCATGATCGAGGTACATGCGGGAGTTTGTGGACCTCATATGAGTGGATATGTATTGGCCAAGAAGAT